>PVKS010001700.1:0-134645 GCA_004027875.1 Aplodontia rufa
CTTTTTTTTTTCTTTTTTTAATAAAGCCAGGCTCTCACTGTGTTGTCCTGCCTGGCTTCAAGCTAGTGATCCTCAGGTCTCACCCTCCTCAGTAACTTGGACTAGAGGCTTGCACCTCTTCAGTGTACCTGGCCTTCATCCTCTTAGCCATCTCTTGCCTCTGAATTCCAGACCTGCCTATTTGATATCTCTCTTAGATGCCCAGTAGGCAGCTCACACTTATCAGGTCCAAAACTTAAATTCACATTTTTTTCTTTCTTTCTTTCTTTTTTAAGACAGAAGGAGAATGAGTGAAGGGAAAGAGAGAACCAACTTTATTTTTTCATATGGCTCTTGTTTCTCTGACACTTCATTGTGTACATGGTGCTGGGATTTGAACCTGGGTCCTTCGCATGTCAGGCAAGTGCTCCAACTGCTGAGCCACCTCTCTAGCCCCTTAACTTCCAATATTTCTTTTTTTAATTAATTTTTTATTAGTTAAAAAAATAGGCTTACATTTAGGAGGGAGTCATTGTCATACAATCAAGAACAAATGTATAATGACAGGCCAAGCCGAGGCTGATGCCATTCCATGGTTTCCCTCCTTGAGTTCCCAATGGTTCCATGTTTCCCCCTATTTAGCCCCCATGTTAATTGGACTTCTCATGGAAGTTGAAGGTTCCCCACTGAGTTGAATCCCGCATACTCCCTCCCTCCCTCCATCCTGCTTGATATCCTTCCTATCCCCTCCGCACTCCCTGATACCCTCCCTCCCCCAGCTTAACTTCCAATCTTAAAGAAAATACCTCATGGGTAAAAGGAAGAAAAGGAATAAACTTAACATTTGCCAATTATTTACTGTTAGCACTGTGCATATCTCTTTTATGATGTTTCTCAAATCAGTGATACTCTGGAGATAGTGTATACTTACCCACAAGTGGTAAAGGATAGAGTCCACTTTTTTCTCCTCAAGTCTGTTCATTGAAGTAGTATCATAGCTTAGAAGAATAAAAGGAACCCATTGAATTCCAGGTAAGTGAAATAGGAGTGCTTGTGAGCTATGTAGACACACAAAGATGTCCCCACCTGTAGGGAAAGCTTACCTTGAATTTTTGGCAAAATTATTATGGCCACTTTCCCAGGTAGAGTTTCTTTGGCCTTGAGGCTTGCTTTCCACCTGTTGGAACTACTTTCATTCATTTGTTTAACTGGATCATCTCTGTTCCCCTTTCCTTCTTATCTAATCCTTCCTGTTTCTTCATGAATTATTAGCCTTGATGTGTGTGTGCAATATACTCCACTCTGATGTTTGCTTGTTTGCTCCTGGCACTGAAAATTTGGCCTTCTTTTGTCAATAATTTCCTCACTAAAATATTGGTATCTAAAAGAAATTGTTATTATTCTTAAATAGCAGTAATAACTCTATATTAAGTCCTTAATAGGAGTGAGAGTATCCAAGGTGAGTCTGTTCATATTGGGAATACGTTTTTTACAATAGTTTTGACCATATTGAAAAAACAGCCTATTCTCAGACAACTTCTAGTACCCCATCTGATTCCTGTGTTGTATGTTCTAAAGGCTGCTAAGGCAGGAGAGAAAACTCTGGTGGTGAGTGTCTTTGTTCATGTTCTCATAGGGGCAAAGGGTATCCTGTTCCTGTTTGTGCTGGTGTATTCTGATAAGGTTGGTGTGTGAGGTCTGCTGCACACTGTAGGGTGAGATCCCAACCCCTAGGTTTTGCCCCTCAGTGCCCACAGGTCTTACCCTTCCCAGAAGAGCCCCACTGGTACCTTATGCCATGTGCTAAATGTTTCCTGGTCATCTTTCCCTGTTGGAGCCAATCTGTCTTCTCTCTTTTCCCATTATGAGTGTCAGCCACTTGTGAGGCATTGTACAGTGGGAAAAGCACTGTATCTGGAGTCAAGATTTGGCTGTCTGTGGCTTTGGGCATCTCTTCCCGTTTCTGGGTTTCATAGATAGACCAAATGACCTCTTGGAGCATTGCAGCTCCAGCTGCCTTAGGCTTCATGATCACGTTTCTCTAGGTGAACCTGAGCTAATGTCTTAATAGTTGACAGTGGCTTAATGTGCTGGACCAGAGATGGAAATATGTAGCTTCTCTTCCATCTGTCAATCATGGCAGACTCATTAAGTGGTTTCAACATCATCACATAAAACCCAAACATGACCTTAGACTTCTTGAACCAGCCTAAGTGACCACTACCAGTGAATTATGGTTGACATGTGTTTGTTCTCCTTGTCTTCTTTCCTATCGCTAGAGCTTTAATCTAAAGGAGGTACTAGTAGGAATCAGGTACCATAGAATGAGCTCTGGGGTTAAGTTATCTGCATTAAAATCCTGTCTCCACTTGCTGTGTTCCCTTTCTGTGGGACCTTGGGAAAATTACTTAACCTCTCTGGGCCTCAGTGTCCTCATTTTTAATATGGAAAATAGCAATTAGCCTTACTTAATTGTAGAGAGAAATAAATGAAATAATACATGTAAAAAAGTGCTTAGAATAGTGTCTGGCACATCTAACTCAATATTATCTATTAATGATAGACATAGTAAGAACTTGGAAGGTTGATAAAGGAAAAATTCTTGGCTTCACAGGGTCTATAACTCCCTGTCATTCTTTATAGTATTCAAATATCCATTCTGTCTACCTATGTGGGCTGATTCCCTTTTATTTAAACACTTATCCAGAAAAATTTAGGGTAAAAGAGTAGCTACAGCATTCTTAACAATTGCAGTGATTGGAGCTTGCACGGGGTCTTCATGGAGTTCTGAGTGTGCAGGTGAAGTCTTCTTGGTGATAGTGTTAAATCTAGATGTCTGGCTTGCCTTTTACAGTTTTGCATGTGCAGTGAAACTCCCGGGGAGTTGCCAGCACTTAGTCTTGCTGATGGCACACCTCAGTGCCATGCTCATGTACCTCAGCATTCAGTCAGTCACTGGCAGCCTCAAGTTTTGCCACTGCTCCCTAAGCAACTGTCCCCGATTTTGAGTGCTGTTGGAATTGGGGAGCAGAAAGGTAGAGGCTAATGAAGCAGCTTGACTTTATAGCCACAGAGTAGTTGGACCTCTCTTTGTGGAAGGGTTATCCGGTGCTTGGAAAAGTTGATGAGTCCAGCCTTCTGCCTAACTCAAGATAGAGCAGGTCTCTAGGACTGCTTCGTATGGCAAACTAGTGTGCAATCTGGGTGCGAGAAAAGAATGCTCTTGATGAGGTGGGTAGGTGTCCATGCTGTGACCCATCCTGTCCCCTCACTGGTGTCTTACAGCAAGCAGCTGTTGTGTGACGTGATGATTGTGGCAGAAGATGTGGAAATAGAAGCCCACCGTGTGGTCCTGGCAGCCTGCAGCCCCTACTTCTGTGCGATGTTCACAGGTATAGTGAAGGACACACAATAACCTATGGTACGGGGCCACCACTTCCTGGGAGGACATTGAGGGTGGTGGCACAAGGGGGAGCGAGGAATAATAAGTCTGTGAAGTCAACCATGAGGAGTTTCCTATTCTCAGCTTTGTACCTTGGAGAATTTATGGAACCAAAGTCACAACTAGGCCAGCTGGACATGTAGCCTATTGTCCACTATGCGGAAGAGAGGTGGAATTAGCCCTCAAGCTTCAGCAAGCATCAAAAGTAGAGGAACTTGTTAACAATGACTCTGCCAGGTCTTCTCGTCTCTCATTTTGCAGATGAGGGACACTGAGGCGGAGAGAAGGGAAATGGCTTGCCCAAGATCATATAGTGAATGAATGGGACTTGGCTTCTTGATATCTGGCCAAGTGCTCTATGACTGGATCCACATCTTGTCTTTCCCTAGCTTTTCCTTCCAGGCAAGGGTCAAGGTCTGCTCTAGCCTTTATAAAGGTGTGGAAGAGATTTGGAAAAATGATGGTAGGAGTTTGGGATATGGCTGAGACATAGGAATGATCAAAATCTGGTATAGTTCTTGCACCTTTGCCAACTGGCTAATGATCCCTGTTTCATGGAAATGCCTAGGAGAAGATCATATTTCAAATTTGTTATGTCCAGGGTGCATTTCTGAAACCGACGGGCTGAGCTTCCCATCTGTAGTTCCTCACAGCACCTCCCTTGAACCAGGTACATGCAGTGCTCTATAAATCACTGCTGATGGAAGGAGGCCATTAGGGCTCATGAGACCCTCAGACTGGGTCAGGTGTCCTTTTCTCATGCCTTCCAAGGGCCGTGTTCCTGCTCTGAATGTGGTGACCATTACTCTACATTCTGTTTCTCTGGTCTGTTTTCTGGTGTCAAATTCTTTTTGGAGTGGTCTCAAACTCTAGTTGCAAGATTTTTATTTCCTTTTTTCCCCTTTCCTTCATCCATCTGTTTTTCTACTAAAATAATTTATTTATCTTGTCTCCAACAGTTTTTTTTTTTTTTAAAGAAGGAGGGGACAGCAAGAAAGAGGGAAAGAGAGAAGCAATTTTTATTCAGTTTCTCATGTGACTTTCATTCCTTGGACACTTTGTTGTGTACGTGGCGCTGGGGTTCGAACTCGTGTACCTGCACATGCCAGGCAAGCTCTGTAACTGCCAAGCCACCACTCCAGCCCTTTCCAACATTTTTTGCTGCAACATTAATAAATAGCTCTTTTTGGGTGTTTTGGAAAGTCCAATATTGACAGAAACCTGTTTGGAATTGCAGTAAATTGTGTTGGCTTCACTTTTTTTTTTTTTTTTTTAAGAGAGGGGGACAGTGAGGGAGAAAGAGAGAATCAATTTTATTTAATTTTTCACTTGGCTTTCATTGCTCCGACGCTTCATTGTGTACAGGGTGCTGGGGTTCAAACCTGTAGCCTTGTGCATGCCAGGCTAGCTTTGTAACCACTGAGCCATTGCTCCAGGCCCTTGGTTTCACTTTTGACTGCTGAACTTGCCTGTAGGGTAGGGGAAATTTCTTAGAAAAGATAAAATGATTTTAGAAATTGGGAGGAAAGCATGCTTCTGGAGCAGGTCTTGGATTCTAGTATTTGAAAGGAGACTGCAAGAGAAGAAAGCCGGTCTCGTGTAATGCACAGTCCAAGCCTTCCCTTGGGTCTGGTTACCATCCATCCTTCCAATCCATCCATTCATTCATCCTCCCACCCATCCATTTGCCCATCCCTATAAACAGTATTCACATTTGTGGATTACAGGAGAAGATCAGAAAATGTGAGCAAGCAAGAGTTAAAAAAATAAAAATAAAAATTACACAAACTGTAATTCCTAGGTAAGATTATGGCTTATGTCCTTTCAGAATTTATTGTTTATAAAATATACATACACAAAATATATTTTTCAACATAAATGAGTTAATTTTATATGTGTGGTTGAAATGTCGTTTTTGATAGGTATATTTTTAAAAATTGCTATTCAACTTTCTGGGATTTTTTTTTTTTTTCTGCCTCTTTGCCTGCCTAACTCCTATTCATCCTTCATTACCCCACAAGCATTACATCCTAAGGAGGGCCTTCCATGACCCCTCCAGACTAGGTTAAACCCCTTTGTTATTTACTTCAATGTACATTATACCTTTTCTAGTATTATTGCTTATCTCAATATTTCCTCATTATCTGATTTCCTTGATCAATAAGAAGTTCTATAAGACTAATAACTGTACTTCTTAATTAACAGACATGTCTTCATTGCCTGTCATGGTCTTCCATGCAGTATGTGCTCAATAAAAATGTTTAATTGAACTGGTGTTATACTATGGATATCTTCCCATGTCAATGAAATCATACCAACATCCTAATTTCAGTGACTTCCTAAGAGAGTCCATTACATGTATCCTAATGGAAAACCCACTACCTCATTTGTTGGAAACTATGTTTTTTTCTAACATTTTCCTTTTGTAAACAATGTTATAATGTTTATCCTTGCATCTTAATCTTCAATTATTTCCCTAGAATAGATTCCTAGAATAGGAAATACTTGGTTAAAGGTTATGCACATTTGAAGAATTGTGGGATGTGCCACCTGCCCTTCAATTATTCCAGCATGTCTAAATGAAATTTGTGTATTTTGAGGTCTCTTGGCTTTGCTTAAAATTTAGTAATAAAAAGATACAAAAAAAAACCCCAAGTAACATTGCAAAATTTTATTCTAATACATAGACATTTCCTTCTGCCACTAGCTGTGTGGAGAGATCTGTGCAGGTGGAGGAGGTATGAGATTCCAAGGAAGGTGGGTGATGAGGTGATGCTCATCACTGTGGCTCTGCAGTATCCTGCTGTCCCAGCTTTCTTACTGCCATTGTCTCATTTGATTCTAATGCAGCTTAGGGAAAAATACTGGGGAAGGAATGTCTTTATTTCATAGGAAACAGAAGTCAGACTTTTGCAGTCAAATGGCCCAGACCTCTGACCTGCAGGAGGGTTGCCTAGGATACAAAGAGGGGGCAGAGTATTTCTCTTATGTGAGGTAAACAGTAGACATGGGCTTTAATGATCAGTCCTATCTGATGAGTTGGCAACTCAGATAGTAGGACATACACAGATGAAGGCTAGGGGGAAGACAGTTCAGTGTCATTTTAACACCCATGAAGGATCATTGTGAAAAGGCTAAGCATTGCCTGTTTTCTTCCTATCATGCGCACAAGATTATAAATTACAGCACAAAGGATTCAAGTTGGGATTGAGGACTAATTCTATGACATAAGAACTCTGCTTTTTGTTTTTTTGAGAGAGGGACAGTAAGAGAGAGAGAGAATTTTATTTAGTTTTTCATGTGGCCTTCATTGCTCAGACACTTCATTAAGTACTTGGTGCTGGGGTTCAAATCCACATCCTTGCACATGCCAGGCAAGTGCCAAAACCACTAAGCCATCGCTCCAGACCAAAATAAGAACTCTTGAACACACACCATTTTCTTCCATTTGAGGACATACAATTTTGTAGTGGAGTTGTTGGTTTAACTATGGTTCTTTAGAGAGACCTGCCAGCCAATCTACCATTCCTTTTTCATCCTCAAGAATTCATTTACTTAATAATAACAGCATTGAGTTTATACCAGTGACCTGGAAGATGAGCCAGTTTTTTTTTTTTTTTTTTGATTTCTTGAGTCTTCTGTGATAATAAAGGTTTTTCCTTTTTACTCTTCAAGTTAAGCCTCTTCCCTCTTATTCTTCTTTGGTAGTCTTTCAGTTAAAAAGATCTCAGTTATACACGTGGTGTGCTGGCGAGGATCTAGAAATGAAACATGAACGCTTGTACCTGTTAGAGGTTTGGAATTATTTGCTTTTATGGACACTGTAGTTCTTGGAGACTGAGTGCAAGGCCCCTAATGTAGGGTCTAAGAATTCAAAGACGTTAAAGACAGTCCCTTAGACCAGACCACCAACATCTTTTGCTTGATATTCTGCAGCAGTCTTCTGATTGTTCAACCTGTTCCCACTTTTGATGTTCATCCCAACCTATTTTCCACACAGTGGCTACAGTAATCTTTTTTCTTTTTAAAAATTTTTTATTTTTTTAATTTTATTTTTGAACAACCATACAAGTTTTTAACAAAATAATATAAAATGTGTATAGATTCTGGATATTAGAATTATCCCCAGGAGTGCCCCCCCCCAATTACCCACCCTTTTCCCTCCCTTTCACTTCCCCTTCCCACAATATCACTAAAAAAGGATTATGTTGTATAACATTACACCTATTCTGGATTTAACACATGATAATAGACCAACTTTCTACAGTTCTTCCCAAATAACAATCTGATGGTATCCCTTGCCTCCTAACAACTGTTAGGAGGTTCCAGGGCCGTTGGGTTGAAGTCTAAACTCGTTAGCATGGGTTGCAAGACCCTCAAGTGGTCCAGACACCCCGTTTCTGTCTCTAGTCTTGTTCCACTGTTCCTCCTTTTGCAAGCTGTACATCAGATAAACTGAACTACTTATGATTCCCAGCAGGCCTTGTTCTTTGTTTCTTCTAGAACTTTCTATATACTATTCTATCAGGAATACTCTTTCTTCATTCTCACTTCTCTCCTGCATAACTGTCAGTCCTCCAGATCAGTTATGAGTCAATCCACTGAGAACAGCGGACTCTCCCTAGAAAAGCAACCATGAGCTCTTGTGCTCTCATCATTTCGCATACAGCTTTAGGATGCAGGAATCCCTGGCTTAAGAACTTTTCAAGCCGAGTCTCCTTTTCTAGCATTTAGTACCCTTTGTAGTTGTTGAGTTGCTGTCTCCCTCTCTGCTAGACAGCTTCATGAGGGCAGGGTGATGACTTGGTCACTTTTGTGTTGTCTGGGCCTAGCATAATAGTGCTTGGCTCATGGAGGCATGATTTGATATAAGCTTGCTGAATGAATGAAAAATATTTGTCAGTGGATCATGTTCTGTTTGGAGGACATGATTTGGAGGACATGCATATTAACATATGCCAAGTGGAACACAGAAAGGGCTAAGAAGACACACAGCTGATGGACATTCTCTGAAAGTTTAGATACTGAGGTAGCTTCAGGGTCCTCTTGGGAAAAGCTAGCCAAGCAGGCTCGTGGGCTGACCTCAGAACTGGAAAAGCTTATGGGCTCATCTTCTATTTTCTAGAAATACTTTGCAAAATTTTTAGAGGTGGGTGAAGAAGCAAGAATGACCAAGCTCTTGGTGGTTGCATCCCCTCAGGAATTACTGAAACTTGTGGGCTTGAGATGTCGAAAGAAAACCTCCCTTCTTCACCTGCACCCTCAACGAGTCATTTATAAGTGCTTATTTTATGCCAAGCCCTTTATTACATGTTGGGGATATCTTTACAAATAAGCCTGACAAGGTCCTGGCCCCCTTGGTAGATATTAAGTGCTGGCTTGTTCTCAGAATTTGGAACAATGCTTTGAATTTGGGATATATTTATCAAGGTCATTGGTTAGGATCAAACTTAAATTATAGAGGGGTTTATTGGAAATGACACAGGATGTAGAGTTAGGCCAAGTTTCCAATCCCAGCCCTGCCTCGTACTACCTAGCTGTAAACACATCTTAAAGTGCCAGTTCTATAACTTGTAAAGTGGCACTAATTATCATGCACCCTTAGGGATTGTTATGTGTATAAACCCTTAGCAGAGGGCCTGGCACACAGTGGTGACGATTAGAACTCCCATTTTCAGGGCCTATTTAAACTGAAGTCTTAGTTTGGTGTAGTTGTTTCTGTTGGTTCATAAGAAACAGTAAAATTGGATTTTATAAGTCTGTGTGACCTATACAGGTTTCTAAGAGAGCTTTCTTAGAAAATAACTGTTGGGGCTGGAGCAAGTGGCTCAGCAGTTGGAGCACTTGCCTGGTGTGTGCGAGGACCCAGGTAACACCATATACACAGCTGAGTGTCAGAGAAACAAAAGCCAGATGCAAAAAGTAAAATTGATTCTTTTTCTCTATCTCCCTCTCTCTCAAAAACAAACAAACAAACAAACAAAAAAACTGTTGTTCAAGCCCCTGGTTTTTCTTTCACATTGTCATTTTTTTCTGGCTTATGAAAGTTTTAAATACTTAATATAGAAAGTGGAAAATTTCAGAGTTATGCAGAGAAGCAAGAAAATGTCCCTGCAGATGCCATGTTTAGTAAACTGTGGGTTAACTTCTTCTGGAGTATAGAAACCTGTAAGAATCTGGTAAAAATGATCTAGCCTCCTTTGAGAAAAATGCTTTTGTGTATATTCACAAATATTTTTATACAATTTCAGGAGTTTCCCTTTGTTTACCTCAAAGTTATAAAACTCTAACCAGACCCCCAAGCATAGATTCCACAGACAGAAAATAATCAGCCCAGGCTCCGCTGTACTCTCACATGGGGGCTTCCTGACCTCTTGGTTCTTGCTTTTTCTTGCTGCTGCTTTTTCTTCAGTTTTATTTTTTAAGGCTAAGTTCTTAAACTAAGAATTGGTTGTTCTTTGATTATCTTTTGCAATATAATTACCAATTGAACCCTCACTAATGAACTTACCAGTGGCAGCTGAGAGAGAGTTTTAACTTCTGTTTTCCTTGTCTGTGCTTGTTTTTGTTGTGTGTCTCAGCACAAATTCAAGAGAGATTGTGAGAGCCTATCTTATGGGTGCAGGAGGCGTGTACCATCTTTTCCTGTTTCCTCTTTATCCTGTACCAAGGCTCCTTGTGCTGGGATCTTTTCACTGGCCTCCCAAGTTAGAGAAGAGAAAACAAAGTGGAGGGTCTCTGGGTCCACCTGGCCAGGATTTAGAAATTCATTCCCCTGCCCCAACTTTCCTCCCCGTTCCAGAGTCACTCAGATCTAGAACTGTGTCAGAATGGGAACTTTGGATTGGTGGAGGAATTGTGTGCAATCCATGCAGCTTGGAGGTGGGTGTCTGCAGCCCACAAGCTGTACTGTACTTTGTTTTCTTGGCTCCGGTTCCCTGAACTCTACAGAGAGAGAACAACCGCCCAGGCTGTGTTTTCCCACTCACATTAGGGCTTCTGAATGACTCGTTTCTTGCAGTCAGGTTGCCCTTTATTTCAGATTAGAGACATATGTGATGTCTGTCTTTTCTTCTGAAATCAGGAGCCCTTGCTGAAGGAAACTGGCACTAGGAAAACACGTGTGCTGTCTGTAGAGTGCAGGCAGAAGTCAGGGGCCACAGGACTGTGGAAATGTGCTGCTACCCTCATTCATAGCCCCACATCCTCTCTTTCTTGGATTGTTATCAGGGCCTCCCAACTGTTCTCCCTGCGTCCGATCCAGCTTCCTCCCTGCTTCCAAAATTTCATTCAAAAATTCCCCTGTTTAGAGCTTCTCAGTGGTGCTACCCCCAGATAAAGTCCAAGCTAATTTGTACAACTCATAGGCTTCTGCAAGTCCTGGCCCCACCTACCTCTCTAGCTCCTTTCTTCATACCATACCCCGTGTGCAGCCACACCAGCTTCTCACCATTCCCCAAATATATCCTTTGGTGCTTTCCTCCAGGTATACAGATGAGGTCCACATCCAGTCCATCCTTTCTCAACATTGCTGCCTGTGGAATTCCCCCTCATCCTCTATGCATAGCTTGAATATGACCCCCTACTACATTGCTGAATGTACCTGGGAGTTCCCAGGTACAGTTTGTTGCCCATTCTCTGTGTTCTTTGGATTTAGGATAGTGTAGTGGTTCTAAGTGTGAACTTTTGAGTCAGATTCCCTGGCATTCACCTCATCCTGGCTCCTTCCTAAAGTGTGACCAAAGGCAAGATGAATTACTTTCTCTCCTGTGCTTCAGTTTCTTTCTCTATATAATGGGGATAATATTAATAAACCTTATAGGTTGTTGTTGAGATTGAAAGAGACAACAATTTAAAGTGCTTAATGTGGTGTTTCATCAGCACTCAGCAAGTGTTGTTATTTTTTGTTATTATCATACTTTGTACACACCTTTGCTAAGTTCTTAGTACTTCTTTTGTAAAATTTTTTGTGTCTGTCTTACTAGAACCTGTGCCCCTTGAGGACAGGTGTAGATCTTGTTCACCAGCCTTGTGTAGAAGTTTATGCTAAATGTTGGTTAAATGAGCTATTGTATACAGGTTTGCCTTTATACTGAAAGTGGGCAACAGATAGAGTAGGGGATGCTTAAGATTGGTTTTGGGGGGGGTGCCTGGGGGGGTGCCTGGAGCAGGGCTCAGCCATTACAGCACTTGCCTGGCATGTGCAAGTATGCAAGTTTGAACCCCAGCACCATGTACTTAACCAAGTGTCTGAGCAATAAAGGCCACATGAAAAACTAAATAAAGTTGATTCTCTCTCCCCGCCTCTTTCTTTAAAAAAAAAAAAAAAGATTAGGTGTGTGGGTGATTAGAGACCCAAGGCTGATGTGACCTTGCCATCAGCTGTCTGATCCTTTCTGCCTGAGTCCCTTCTGCTGCTTCTTGGAGCATAGGGGGTGCTTGTATGTTTCCATGATAAGGCAGAAGGCCACGTAGAAGTTAGGCATACACTAGGTGGTAAATTGATGTCCGTTTTGTTCTTGTGAACTGCAGGTGACATGTCTGAGAGCAAAGCGAAGAAGATTGAAATCAAGGATGTGGATGGGCATACACTTAGGAAGCTGATTGACTACATCTATACTGCAGAAATTGAGGTGACCGAAGAGAATGTGCAGGTGAGCTCATCCCCAGCGAGCTGCTTAGTGTATCACATGCTCGGGACCTGCCTTTTCTGGCATTTCATTTACCCTCACAACTCAGGGGTTACTGAAGAAGAAACCAAAGCTTCAGAGAAGTTGGGTGACTTTTCCTGGGTCATATGGCCAGTAGGTAGGTCAGCTGGTCCCTAAACCCCTGTCTGCTGGGCATGGGCCCCCATGATAACTCTAAAGGAGTCTTGACCCCTCAGAGTGAAGAATTTTTAACTCATGTCAATTCAGTCTTATGAAGGAAGAACGAAAAGCTTGGGTGACCCCTCCTCTCTCCAGGTCACCATCTCTTCTTGGGTTTGAGTGGACGTGGATTTTGAGGCTATTAAAATTGTTCCTGTTTCAACATTGGTCATCCTGCTGGGTGCAATGGCACAGGACTGTAATCTGAGTGACTTGGGAGGCTGAGGCATGAGGAGGATGGTAAGTTCAAGTCCAGCCTCAGCAACTTAGGTAGACCCTCTCTCAAGACAAAAAAAATGCAAAGGGCTGGGGATGTGGGTCAGTGGTCAAGCACCCTTGAATCAATACTTAGTACCACAAACAAAAAAACATGAATCATCAAAATGTCTCCGTACACTTGGAGGTGCCAAGTACCAGGGCTGAGTCTCAGCAGGTATGTGGTTATGAAACATCCTCATCTGTGCCTTCTTTAGTGGCTCTGCTTCATCCTTAGCCATCTGGAGCCTTGAAAAGAGGAGCCAGTGAAGACAGTTCTCTCCCCAAAGATGTGCATAGGCATCATGCCCAAATTAGGGAGATGGTTGGGAGAATAACCTGCTGATGATCGGCTGAACACAGGCACAGGGCACACTATTTCCTGTCCTCCAGGATCTTACTGTTTCATGAGAGGGATGGAAATTACATGCGATAGGAATTTTTTTTTTTTTTAAGCATAATACCTTTTTATCTTTGTATTTACTTGACTCTGAGACCTCTGTAGTGACCTATTTCCCTTTTCCAGAGCACCATCCCTGTTTTCCAGGATCTGGATTTTTAAAATTTTTTTAAATTAAGGAGCTGAGTTATTGTACAATCATAAAATGCATACAAAATAACAATATAATATGCATATATTCTTAAACCAGAATTACCCCCACATTGCCCATACCCCAGTCTCTTGAATTTTCTGTATTTCACCCATACAAACAATACAAATGCTTAGGTTGAGAATTTTCCAGAATTAAATGATTGTATAAGTGTTATTTGGATTCTCAGAGGGGTAAAGAGTATGCCATATTGTTGATTGACTCCCTATTCTCCCTCTCTCTCCTCGCCCCACTACATATCTGTGGTTGCCCATATTATGTGTTACTATGCCTTTGTTGGCTCTAATACATGAGTTTGACTACCTTTCACACAGGCCTGGGTTTAGCTCCAGCCTCCACAAATGAGGGAAAACATTTGACCCTTGACTCTCTGGGTTTGGCTAACTTTGCTCAGCATGATTTCTTCCATTGCCATCCATTTACCTTCAAAGGCTGCAATATCGTTTCTAATTGCTGAGTAGAATTCCATTTGTGTGTGTGTGTGTGTGTGTGTGTGTGTGTGTATGTGTATGTATGTGTATATATATCTATATCTATCTCTCTATATATATATCACAGTTTTGGGATCCATTCATCCAGTGAGGGGCATCTCAATTGGTTCCATAATTTAGCTATTGTAAATTGCGCTGCTATGAACATAGATTTAGCTGTGTTGCTGTAATATACTGACATATATATATATTTCTAACTCCTCTGGGGAAAATATCCAGAAGAGGGTTAGCTGGATCGTATGGTGGGTCCATCTCTAATTTTTTGAGGATTCTGCTGTTTTCCAGAAGAGCGGCTGTAGTAGTCTGCAGTTCCACCAACAGTGTACTAGTGTTCCTATCTCTCTGCAACCACTCCAGCATCTGTTATTGTTTATATTCTTCATATTTCCAGTCTGATTGGAGTGAAATGAAATCTTAATGTAGTTTTGATTTGCATTTTTCTGATTACTAGCGGTTTAGAACACATTGTCATGTGTTCATTGGCTAGACCAATATCTTCTATTGAGAAGTTTTTGTTTAGCTCTTTGGCCCATTATTGTTTTTGATATTAAGTTTTTTGAGTACTTTGTAAATTTTAGATATTAGTCCCCTGTTGGAAGAACCACAGGCCATTATTATCTCCCATTCTGTAGGTTGTCTCTTGACAATGTTGACCAATTCCTTGGTGTGCGGAAGCTTTTTAGTTTAATGGCACCCCACTCATTGATTTTTGACTTTAATTTTTTCACTTTAGGAATCTTGTTAAGAAAGTCTTTGCCTATTCCCAAATGCTGGAGTGTTGTTCCTAAATTTTCTTCTAGCAGTTGTATGGTAGTTGTTCCTAAATTTTCTTCTAGCAGTTGTATGGTAGCTGGTTTCAGGATCTAGATATTTGAGAGGCTGAACTGATAGGTGTTTATCCTTTCAATTTAGTCCAATTGTTTGAGTTCTCATTATCTGCTATGCATTTTGTTTGACACTGTGGTACCAACAGTGAACAGGGCTGATTCCACTGCCTACCCTCAGGGAGTTTGCAGTCATGGTGAAGAAGGCATTTATCAAATAAGCACATTACTGTCTGTGCACAATTTGTGTTAAGTCCTTTGAAGGAAAAGAATGCGGTACAGTATGAGAGGGAGAATCGGATAGCTGAGTTTGGATGGAGGAGAGGGTCTGGGAAAGTTGCTTTTAGGACATAAGCTTTAAGCTGGGGCTGCAGCAGGAGTGGTTGTTAGCATGGCATGGTGAAGGGTACTCATAGGGGTTAGGACAAGCAGAGTGTCTGAGGCTCACTGCATCTGCTCTTGCAGAGCCTACCTTGTCTGCTGCCCTCTGTCTCTACAGAGATTTGGCCTAATGCTCCTCTCCCTGTTTTGAGTGGAGGTACAGTTTATATATGCTGAAAAGCACAGCCACTTCATTTTGTTGCTGGTCTTTCCCATCTGGAGTGGTTTGAGCAGCGCAGTGGTCACATACTAGGTCTAGCAAAAGAATCTAAATAGCTGAGTGAGTTTTGGTTCCTAACTAAGTGCTCAATAATTTTAGTATCAAATAGAGGGGAGGTTGTACAGTGGTATGACTGGAACCCATTTTCTTCCCTCTTTTCATAATGTATTTATTTAATAGCTTTTTTCCTATACAGTACAATATGTTTACAAATTTGGATAATTAGAAGATGTTCTTCTCTAGGTCCTTATTGCCTGGCTTGGTAATAAAGTAATAATAGCAATAAGGTAATAAGTAATAATAATTAAGTTGTAAATAAGTAAAAAATAATGTGATAATAATTGGTAATGAAGTAAAAAAGAAATGATTTTTGGTCTAACCTAGTGTCTCTCTAACTCATATAATGAGTTTTTTTTTTTAATTGGTGTAACATGGTCTTACATAGTGAAGGGGTTCGTTGTTACACATTAATAAATTCACACATAATGACAATGTAACTTGAACCCAGTCCTTATGTAGGAATCCCCTCTCCCTGGTTTCGTACCTGCTCTGCATTCTCCCCAATTACAGATATTAATGTATATATACATATATAATAATTTTTAATTTTCTAGTTTTAATTGCCTGTATGAGTACTATTTAGCTTCTCAGGGGAGTAAAATATACCACAGATTGTTTATAGGTTCCATTTTCCCTTCCCATCTTCCCTTCGCCAGTCCCTCTTATCTTACTCCTTTATTTGATTATTCATTCAAAACATTTTTCTGGGCTCCTGCCCTGTGCCAGCAGATAGCATGGGCAAAGAGGGTGCTGTAACAGGCTGCTTCTCCAAAGAGCAACAGGTCTGAAGGTGGAAACAGATGGCTAAGCAAGTGGGTATCCTACAGTGCGGTGGGGCCAGGCTGTGGTTCCCAGGAAGCAAGAAACAGTCCTTGCTGCCCTGATGAGGACAGTCAGGGCACACCTCATTGAGGAAATGCCAAATATTTGGGCCAAATCTTGAAGAAAGCCTGGGTGGCCAGGCTGCCTGTGTCCCCACTGGTCTGTGAGTCCTCAGGGCCTGTTGTCTTCATCTGTGTGTGTGGAGTGGGTCTGGGGGCAGCATGTGCAGGCTCCACGGGAGGCACCATGTGGGACTTTTAGGGAACTGTCATTACTTGGAATCAGTGCAATATACTAATGATTCCTTTTTCTTTTTCTTCCACTCTAAACTGTGGTAAGGTCAGGGATGACCTCGGGTTAAAAACAAAACAAAAAAAGTTGAGAAGAGAGTTTGGATCAAAACATATTCCTTATCATGCTCTTGCATTTTTTGCTGAGGTTACTGCTCACCTAGTATCTGCAAAGATAGAATTCGTTGAGGATTTGGTGTGCTTAGGAGAGGAGCTTGGAGTCTTGTGGGGCCAGATATTTGGGGGTTGGTTTAATGATCATGAGAATTACACCCTATCTCTTTCCAGCTAAGCATTCCTTGGACAGACCTTGTCCTTCCATGGTGGAGGTCACAACAGTGCTGACGCTTATTAATAGTCATTATAAGTCAGACAGGTGACAGTCACTCCACAGGCACTGTTTCATTTAATTCTCATAGCCACCCAGTGGAGTGACTTCTAGGACTGGTCTTACAGTTGAAGATGCGAAGGCACAAAAGGGTTAAAGTGACCTGGCACAACCACACTGGGAATAAGTGGTGCAGTGGGGATTCTCTCACTGTGTCCTGCAGCTGTTGTGAACTCGTGTCTTTGCTAAATGAGTGAACCTTGGCTTCTGCTTACAAAGATTAATCATAACAAAAGCTGATAACTGAGCACTGTCTATGTACCAAGCACCATGTTCACTGCTTTAAATGTTTTCCCTCATTTCCTCTCCACAAACATTGAAAGCAGTACCATTACTATCTTCACTCTGTTGTTGAGCAGAAAGAGGCACAGAGAAGTTGAGTAATTTGTCTTCAGTTACATGGCTGGTAAACAGAGAAGGCAAAATTCTGACATTTTTAATGTCAGTGCTGTTCATCTATGCACCTCTCTCTCCTTCCATTCTCTCTTCTTTCTGTTAAAGAATTCAATTTGGAACTGTTTCTGTGCCAGCCCACTATGTGGCAGGCACAGAGACCCTGATGGCTCTGTCACCTGGCCCTCTGGCTGGGGCCTCCCTCTGTGGCTGGCCCAGTCCCTCCCTGTAGTTCCAGGAGTAGGTGCTTTCTGAGGCAGGGCATTTCCTTTTGTTTTTGCTAAAGGAAACAAACTCTGTGACGGGATATCCTCTGCTGTGTTTTCATGTTATCCGAGGTAGAGAAAAAACAAAACTGGGCCTGTATGTAAAAAATGGAGGGTCAGCCATTTGCAAGCTGAAGGGGAAGCCCAAAGCTCTTTGCTGAGGGCCATGCCAGTTCCTGTCCTGCCAGACATCACGCCGAGGCAGTGAAAGGCAAGCGAGGAGTGTTTTGACTTTGGGTACTCTTCCATCTTGATGGGTAGTTCCAGCTTCCTCCCTCCAGGACCAGGCAGTACTGACCAGTGATTTTACCAAGACAGTCTCACTCTAAGCTGAGGACTTGAGTTGGGTCTCCTGTTCATAACCTTGTTCCTGCTGCCACTTGAGGGAGAAGCATTTCAGACAAGAGGAAAGCCTGCTGATGTTGGAACAGGGAATTCAGAGTCACCTCATGATGTTTTGTTCCATGACAATATGTTCTGTGCTTGTGTCCAGACCCCAGCATTCTGTTTAATTGGGTCCCGGTCTATTCCTGAGATGCAGCGGTATATCTCCTGGCTTCCAAATTGTCCCCCTTAGCATTCTGACTTCCTTTACTTTTCTTGGTGGCCTCCTGTGTGATACGAGTAGAGGAAAGAAAAGGGCCTTTGACTCAGCTGATTCCAGTGAACGGTCAGAGAGGGAATGGAGCAGTTAGAGAAACCCAGCCCTGTTCATTTCAAGAAGCCTGTTCAAGAATGCTTTTGGGAGGGGTTGAGGAGAAGTGAGAAGCCTCATAATTTTTGCCTAGTAAGTGGGTTTTGTGAACAATAGAGAAGATGTGGATAGCTCCATCCAGGGATTGTTTTAAAAACTGAAAGTATAACCTAAGGAGTGTGTTCAGGAAATATTTATTATTACACTTCTCAGGCTGGTTGTCATGAACTTGAGAATTGGAGCACCACATGCTGCTGTCTTCCTGGTGAGAAAGAGGGGAAAGGATAGGGAATGTGTGTTGCTGGCATGATCTTGCTGGGACTTGGCAGGGAGTGCACTCTTGGGGTAGACTGGATTCTCTGAAATCTGAGAGTTACTGGTTACTCCAACCTAGGACAGATAGGTGTTGCAGTTAGTCTGGAACTGAGGCATCTCCTGGGACATGGACATGTGACTGGCAAGATCCCGGGAAAGTCAGCAGAATTTGTGGGCCTGTAGCCTTAACTCCAGGCTTTGTCACTGGTGCTTGGTTGGGGGTTGCCATGGAGGTCATTTGGGAACTTGGAACAGAGCTTTCCATTCCTGATATGTATTCTACAAGAATGGTTAATGGATGTCCACTTAACCAGCAGGCAGAGACTAATCTGGTCCTGGGATCTGCTTACCCAGGCTGAGCAACCTCACAGGTTAATTGAGTTTCCCAGTTTATGGCTGCTTAGTGGGAATAGAAGTGGAGGTGGTTAGATTTGGATCCTGGCTGTGTTCACCTATGGTCTAAAACTCTTAGACCAGGATGATTTTTATCTTTTCTTCCCCAGGAATTAGTAGGCCAGAAAATACCAAGGACATGGTCCTAATTTATTTCTGTTCCACTGGGGACATAGAAAAGTGGAGGAAAGGGGAGGAGGATCAGGTTTTCCAGAACTCAGCTTACTCTCAACTTCTTGTTGAGAGTAAGAATATGTCCCTGGTAGTGGGGGGTCTTGGTGATTTCTCACATGGGCAGGAATGATAAAGAGGGACCGATTCTCCCAGTTTTAGCACCGTAAGTCTTGGGAAACCCTTTAGTCCTAGGCAAATCAGACAACTAGTTTCCCTAATGTAAGAACAAGACCCAAGAATAGGGAGTTGACCTGCACACCTAGAGGTGATGAGAGTCAGAGTTGATGGCCCAGAGATGTTTTGGGAGAAAGTCAGGGTCTAGAATTTAAATCACTTAAAAAAGACTTTTTAGTGCCTAGAATAAAGAAAACAAATGTATCTGCAGGCCATGCTTTCCTGTGCAAGCCCTTGTGGATGGGAATAGCTGGAATCTGGCTGGCTCTGTTGTACTGATAGCCAGGGGAGTAGCTGAGAGTAAAGGCCTGGGACAAGGGGATTGTTTTAGTGTGAATGGATGCTGAGAGTAGGGGCAGGAAGTCTATTGACTAAGCAGCCATAAATCAAACTGTTGTGCTCCATGATTTTTTCTTAAATTTCTTTTTAGAAATTCATTCTGACTACTTGCCCCTTTGATGGAGTGAACTGGGGCAGCAGAGTTGGAGTGGAGTAGGACTTTATCCTTCGTCCTGTTTTTGATCCAGAGGGCAGGCTTCAGCAACTGTGGGGAAGTCCCAGGGAAGCTTGACTGGGGTTGGCAGTCTGAGCCTGCTGCAGCCAGTTTTTCCTGGATCGTAGGAAAAACACATGCACATGCACCTGAGCAGGAACAGTTTCTGTCTTCCAGGATACAGTGTAAATACTCATGTATCTTGTGACCTTTTAAAAGAAAACTCAGCTCTCATTTCTTCTGAGAATGTACCCAAAATTTTTCTTCACATTTTATCTGTTGGATAGGAGAATAAATTGTGATTGTCTGAGTTCTGAGGGATTGGGGAGTGAGTCTCTTGTTCTAGTAGATATAAGCTCCGTGAGAGCAAGGTCTGGTTTGTTTTGTTTACCACCAACCCTTAGAGCCTAGACCAGTGCACGGCACACAGAGGCTCAGCAATTAAATAGTGAGCTAGTGAGCAGCTCAAGGCCTGAGTAAGGCCAGTACACTGAAGGTTTAGGGCAGTGGTTCTCACACATGGCTGTCCATTAGAATCACTTAGGGAGCTCTAACAACATCTCAATGCTCAGGCCATATCCCATGCCTAAAAGTAGGAATCTTTGGAGATGATGTGAGTATTTTAAACTCCAGGTGCTGCCAAATCTGGGAACCAGTACTATAGAAAGTGTTTGTGTGTGCGCGTGCTCATGCACATGTGTTGTTTTATAACTTTACGGTTTACAGACCAGTAGCTACAAGCATTACCTGGGTTCTTGTTAGAAATATGGGCCTTTAGGCCCACTCTAGACCTCCTTCCTCAGAATCTGATGTGAATAAGATCCCCAGTGATTGATATCAGCTTGGGCAACACTACGGTAGGTGTAGGGATGCAGAGAATCCTCTGGTGTTTGGGTCCACGAAGTGAAGAGTAGTGGGAAGTAATGCTGTTAACAAGCTGGGAAGTTTGGACTTAATAGGCAGTATACATCCATGAATAGGTCTTGAGCTTGGGATTATCATCAGAGCAGTCACTGCCAATGGGATCCTGCATCTAAGAACGTCACCTTCTCTTGCAGGTGCTCCTCCCAGCTGCCAGTTTGCTGCAGCTCATGGATGTTCGGCAGAACTGCTGTGATTTCCTGCAGTCTCAGTTGCATCCCACCAATTGCCTGGGCATCCGTGCGTTTGCAGATGTACACACCTGTACCGACCTTCTGCAGCAAGCCAATGCCTATGCAGGTAACCAGGAGTTGGGATGCTGCACCTCCTCTGAGCTTGTGAATTTGATCACCTGGCCTGCTGTGGACTCCTCAAAGATTATGAGACGTGGTCTCTGATGTGCAGCAGTTCTGATGTAGTTAGGGTGACTAAGCACAGGTGGGAAAGTAATTAGCAATAGGTGAGTTTTGCTAAGTGGAATATGATTAATTGCTAGATGGGTGGTACAGACAGTAGAAGAAGGAGATCTGAGAAGTCTTTGGGGCACATAAATTGAGCTAGGTGTTGAAATAGATGTTTTGTTGTTATTGAAGATGATTTTAATTTTGGTCAAAATGTTCTGTAAACATGACATTAAAAATCAATTAGTGTTAATTGCCAGCTTTCTATTGATAAACTTGTCCCCTGCTCTTCCTTTCCACACTGTCTTGCTACTCACTTTCAGTCCTATCAGAATTAATCTGCAGGTTCTGATTCAGCTAAAACCTGCTTTATCTGCTATCTACATCCATTTATCTAAGCAGTTTATTCCTAGTGTTAATTTTTGGTTTGTTGACTTCAGATACTATGCGTTGAATTCTGCAGAAGAATCCCATTGGATTTTCCTAGACCTTCCCCTCATACGCACACCTACCTGTTCTTCATTGTTTAACGGTCATTCCCACACATAAGCCAAATAATTTACTAGTTTTTTTAATTAGAAAGCTTTTTTTTTTTAAGTAGAAAGGCACCAGTAATGTGTTTTTCTTTTGCATGCTTGTGCTACTTCATTAGCTTGTGTCAGATACAGTTGCACAATCCACAATCTGATAATGTGTTGGTTCCATTTTAGTTTTCTGGGAGACATTCTCCCTGCTAGAGCTTGCCATTCTGTTATTTTAATGGGTCCTTGAGAGGGGATAGGGATGAATGTGAATATTCAGCTCACCATGTTTAGCAGGACAGAAATCTTCATTACTATTTGTTTCAGCTAAAGGAAGGATCATAAGGAACCTAGGAAACAGGTCTCCGTATTTTATTGAGAGATTCACTTATGGCTGCTTCCTTTCCTTACAATAAAAAAACTCTTTTTACTCCCTTCCCAAACAATCTGTTCTGTTCCTCCTGTCCTGCTAGTAGCTGGCAGTGAGCGGAGGACCCAGGCTGCCCACCTGTAGCTCCTGTGGTCCATGAGGCAGCAAGCATATACTGTTTCATGGTATCCTCTTGTTCTCTCATCAAGCCCCTGACTTCAGGGGCCTGCAGATTCGCATTTAACAGCCAATTCTCTCTTAGGGCACAAATGGAACCAGTTGTTAAGACAGGCCTTATGCTATGACTTTTGTAAAGGACATTGCCTAGTAGCCCCAGTTCTGAATTCTGTTGCCTCTTGCCAGTCTGAGCTTCGACTTCCCTGTTTCTCTGTGGTCCCTCTGTGCTCTCCTTTCCCTGCATCTCTCCCTACCTGCTTTCTGCCTCTTCTTAGGGCACTCTTTCTCTTCAGAGTGAGGATTTCCCAGCCCATCTTTGGAAGATGCCACTTTCTTGATGGGTGTACTATGGCTTTGCTTCAGCAGGAGCTGAGAGCTTGGCCAAGTCAAGTGTTTGCGGTGTGGTGGCAAGGGAAGAGTGCTTAAGTGCCAGGGATTCTCAGGCTCCTCCTTTGTCTCCCTCCCCAGCCCTTTTCTTCTACCTAGTGTGTGCATGTATCTGTGCACACACAGCATGTGTCCTATCCTTTTGTAGTGGCTGATAGGATTGTCTGAGGTTTGGGCAATGTGATGAACTCTTGAGAGCCTTTAACAAAGGCTCCCAAGCTCTTCCAACTTGGCTTTCCCTACTTTCAACATCTCATAGTGAGATGCATCTGTGGAAGAGTGGGGAGGGTGTAATTAGGACCATGTCCATCGTCGTCGTGTTTCCTAGTGCTGATCATGTTGTAGTGGTTGTTTCTAGTGTTGTGGGTGTGTGTGCACATGCAGATACCCTGATGAATTCTTTAGCATTTGTTGAGCTCTCACTTTGTGTCACATCCTGTGTGTTAAGCATTTTGTGGGTATTATTTTGTTTAATTCATACAAGAGCTGAGGAAACAGGCACAGAGAGATGAAATAGTATGAGTCTATATAGCTGGTAGAGCCAGAAGCAGAATTCAACCCAGATGGTTACTCTAGAGATAACATTTGAAACTACTACCATCTAGAGCTTCCAGGCCCAGTTGGACATAAGAGACCTGGTGAGACAGTAAGTGAGGAGTGCAGGTGGCTGAAGATGGCATTTTCCATTGGAAGTGTGTGCCTGGAAGCCTGTGCTATGTAGTCACCAGATTCCAGGAATGGACGGTTCAGACAGTCATCCAGCTGTTCACTAGACACATGGTGTCTAGTCATCTTGGGGTGGGGAAGCATCATGTGGTTGTCTCCTTCTCTTCCTGGTTGGATCATCTCTCCCCACAGGCAGAGCCTGTGTGTGCCTCACTGCAGGAGTGAGCCCTCCTATTTTCCCTGGCTCAGTCATGATCTTCAGGCTGAGAGCCTCTTCCCTGTGGTGCAGGACTGTGATCGTCTCCTGGATGGCTTTCTTCACAGTCCTCAGCAGGTCATGTTTTGGTATGATGCAGAAGTTGATAAGACTATGATGAGAAGAAATTATAAGTGAAGGGACAGTAAAACTGCAGTGTTTAGAAAGAATGCAAAACCTAGTATCAGTGTTACTCTTTGCACTGATGTGGGTCTGTTTTGTTTTCTTGATCTTACACTCTGGTCCTTGGATGGGGTCTGGTGCTCTCTGGCATTGCTGCTTCTTGAGAAGGACCTGCTGCTTTGGCCCATCATAAGAATTGGGGTGTAGGCACACACTGGGGTCACATATAAGGGACCGTGTTGGAACCAAGTTCACAGGTCACCCTGGGCCCCTGCCTTGTGTTAGGAGGTGTTTTAAGCCAACAAATTGTAAGGAGACATTCCAGATAAGAACCAGGAATCAGACCAGCTACCACTTTGGAGCTGAGTGACTCTGGGCTTCTTTTCTTTCTGTGATGGGGTTTGTTCATCCTGCCCTGTTTCCGGAGTGGTTTGGAGATCGGGGACAAGGAGGAGAAACAGAGTAGATACCCCGGTCTGGGCTCTGGAACCCCCTGCCAGCCTCATCACCTACACTGAGAGCCTTGAAGCTGGGTCCAGGCTGGAAAGCAGGACCCATCACTAGGGCTGCAAATCATACACACTTTGGGAAGGAGGACCATTTCCAGGGCTTCTGGCTTTAGTTTGTTTTTCACCAGATGCACAGGCAACTATGCCCAGTGCTGCTTCCCCCACCCTCCCTAGGCTTTGGCCAGCTGGGCTCTGCCTTCACTCTCTGCCTCTGAATCCTGTTCTTTTCCAATGCAAGATTTCTTTTTCTGTTATTATTGATGCCATTGTTGCTACTTAAATACAAAACCCATCCCTGATCAATACAGAAAAAGCAGATAGGCAGAAAGAACATGAAAATTGTTATGGTCTTAGCCAGAGAGAACCACAGACAACACCTTGGTGTATAGCTATCCTTCTGGGACCTTCTGGATGTTTTTCATTGTATGTTTTCCAGCTAAAAAAAGATTCTTAGCATTTTTCTGTGCTTGCAAATACATTTCTATATCATTGTTTTAAAACGTTAAAACACTCACGCAAATAGTACACAAAGGTATAAAAAAGTGAAGTCCATCTTCTCCTAGGCCCTCTTTCTGTAGGAGACAAAGGGGAGTATATTGGGTAGCGCTATAGAATTTGTATATTAAGATTTTTTTAACTGACACAAATAGAATCATTCTGTACTCATTATATTTTTTGTTTGACTAAATACAAAGTATTGGAATTCTTTCCAGACTTTTGTACATGGCTATATCTTATTATAATTTTTTATCTGTTGTACCATGTGAATGAAGTATAATTTATTTAACTAGTCCTCTGTTGATACACACTAATATTTTCAATTTTTTCTTTTAGAAAATGCTGCAGTGAGAATTCTTATACACAATGATTTGGAATATCCTTGCTAGCATACCTGTAGGGATACAGCTTTGATAGTATTACTGTTGGATTAAACAGAATGTGCATTTTAAAAGAAAATTGATAGGGGCTGGAATGGTTGCTCAGTGGTTGGAGTGCTCACCTGTCATGCACAAGAACCCAGGCTCAAACCCCAGCACCACATATACAACGAAGTGTTGGAAAAATAAAAACCAGATGAAAAAAACAAAATAAAATTGATCCTGTCTTTCTTGCTCTCTTAAAAATAATAAAATAAAAAAATATGATAGGATTGGGGATGTAGCTCAGCGTAGAGTACTTGCCAGGCTTGCAGAGGCCCCTGGGTTCCATCCTTAGCACTGCATAAATGAGTGAATTTATAAACATTGCCAAATTTCTCTCTCCCTAAAACAAACAGATGAACCTTATTTTTAAGACCAGTTCTTCCTTTCTGATATGTCTTCAGCCTCCCTGGTGAGAGCAGGACTTTGGGGTGGGGTGCTAGAGCATCACCTTCCTTTTTCCAGGTGCCTCTGTGGTTCCCTGACTCCTCCAGCAATGGCAGCCCCTTATGCTTCCTGTGAATCCAGTTTCCCTCTCAGAGTGATGCCCCAGATATTTACTATGATATGTGTTCTGTGGTGGAGGAGAGCAGTTCCATATTTAGTGACTGACTGTTTAGACTCCTGTTCCCAACTGACAGTCGCCTAGTCCTAGCTGGGAAAAGGACCCTAGTATTTTATGCAGCCTGTTTCTTATTCCTCAATATTGTTTCCATGGGCTGCTTAATTTTTAACCTCAGAGGCCAGGACCCAGGTTGATGGGGACTTTGTTGTTTGGCCATGCGCTGGGCCATCAGCAGAACTGGTGGCAAGGGATGTTAATGGGACTTCATTAAAGAGATGGCAATTAAAATTCTTTGGACATGTTGTTTACATTGGTCTGCCAAAGCTGAACTGAAACCCTCCAGCCATAGGATGGAAAAGCCATTGGATTTCACGTGCTTGTGGAGAGAAATGGGCTTTTTTTTTTTCTTCAATTGATTGAGTCATTGGAATTAAGACCATTGGAATTAAGTAATTAAATTAAGGGCTATAGAACAGTTTGGAAAAGCATTTAAAAAACTTGAACCTCTGACTCAGTGAGGGTCTTGTAAAACTGCTGTCTTCAACTTGGCATCAAGAAATGGTGGTGGTGGTGGGCGCTTTTTCCATTTTTGAACACTTGCTGCAGTGCTCACAATTCGTAGGCATTGCCTCATTTTATTCTTAGATGTAAGAGGTGCCTGTTTTCTCAGTTTGTAGGTGAAGAAACTGAAACCCCAGAGAGGTTTAGTAACTTAGCCAAGATGACATAGCTCATGAGTACCAGGGCTAAGGTTCATGGTGAGACTGTCCACCTCCAGGCCTGTGCTGAGCCCTACTACTGACTTCCCTACCTACCCTTGCAGCCTTCTACTGCTGGTGGTTGCCTCCCTCCCACCTAGCTTTGATTTTACCTTGTAACTCGAAGGTGACAAATGAAGCAGCAGTAAAGACACAGATAGTTTTAGTTGCTGGCTCTTCTCATTTTGGGGATTTTAGGAAACTTCCTTTGTTCCTTATGTTTTCCAGGTAATAGGGAACTTGAATGTTGCATCCATAATACTGATAACTGGGCAGTTTTGATGTAGCCCTAGGCTCTGTGTGTGTACAAGGGGGTGGGGAGACGTAGAGGAAAGAAAGGACAGTATATATGTTTCTGGAGTCAAAATGGAAAAGAGAGTTCACATGGAAAGAAATCTCATTTCCTGGGGCTGGAATGGTGGTTCGGTGGTTATGGCACTTGCCCGACGTGTGCAAGTGTACAGGTTCAAATCCCAGCACCATATACACAACTAAGTGTCAGAGCAAAGCAAGCCACATGAAAAACTAAATGAAAGTTGATTCTCTGTGTCTGTCTCTCTATCTCTCAAAAAAAAAAAAAAAAGAATAAAAACACCTCATTTCCTTCCTTCCCTGGGGAGGGTGGAGGTAATTATATTTAGTCTGAGGGATGGTGGTCATGGCCCTTCTGGAAAGAGGAGAGGGTTGGTCTGAGGTCTCTGTTATTTCCCTGTAGAAGCAAACGCTTCTACCTGGAGCAGAGAAACTGTGGGTTTGGAAAGTCAAATATTGATTCCAGAAAGCTTGCATCTGCTCTCTAAAAATAGGAAAGAGAAATTTAAGGCAGTTCTGCTTTATTATTATTATTTTTTTTTACCTTCCCAGATGTTTTGATTCTGTTTGTATGCTCACCCTTGTTCAGCCAGGTTCTCTGCAGTTGTGACCAGTGGTTCAGCTCAGAGGCACTCACACCTGTTCCCTTGGGCCAGTGGCCCTGGGGGTTATAGGTTCGTTTCATCTTTGCAGGTCAAAGAAATCACAAGTGGGTTATCAGTTCCATTTTTCTGGGCTGATGGCTTAGAAGATCCAGATCAAAGGATTTGGTCTACTTCACCTGTAAAAAGAGAGGAAGGTTTGGCGCTAGCTTGGGAGGTTGCCTGAGTCTTAGACAGTCCTGAAGAATGGAAGTTAAATACAGTAATAATTTTAGAGCTCAGTACTTGCAGAAGTTTGTTGAATACTGAAGGTTCAGCTTCAAAGAAAGCAGACTTGGTCCCTGCCTTTATGGGTCTTCCAGTCCTACTGTGACAGACTTCATACCTGAAGGCAGAGCGATTGGTGATGTGACAGTTATTCCTTCCTGTTTTGAAGGATTTGAGAACACTGAAGAATATCACTTCATCTAGCCTTGTGGAGAAAGATCTTAATTCAGGGGTTAGGTCTGAGTTTGGAATCTAGGACTAACTCCAAAATGCTTAGAATACCTCTCTCCTTCCTTTCTCTCCCCGCTCCCTCCCTTCCCTCTCTTTCCCCTCCTTCCCTTCTCTCTGACTCCTCCACCCCCTCTCTTTCCTTCCAGCACTGCTGAGATGAATTCCTAGGATTTTATGATATCTATATCTTTGTCTATGTATCATCATCTATCATCATCTATTGAGTTTTAACCCAATGGCTTGCTCAGGTCTGGTTTCTGTGATATTAGGAACTAAGGTGCTTATTATAATCAGACAGCCTTGGCTTCATAACCTGTCTCTACCACTTACTATTGTGTAAACCCAAGCAAATGTTGTAGACTTTCTGAGCTTCTGTTTCTCCATCTGTAAGATGGTGAAGTTGATATGTACTTCACTAGGGCTTAATATGATTTATGGGAGGTTTCTAGCACAGTGTTAGATGCCTCAACCTCCTCCATCTGTGCTCCGGAGAAATCCTTTTCCAGAATATGCCACTAGTTTTCTCATCCTTTTAACATTGGAAAGTGTCTGTTTTTGTGTGTGTGTGTGTGTTGCAGAGTGGAGAAAAGACTGGAAGTTACATGCTGCCTCTCCCTCTTCTCCATAATTTGTCATCCAGATGGAAAGAAACCACACATTATGTTTCATTAAACAGGACTTGGAACTTTGTTTAAGTGTTTGCTACTTAAAGTCTGGCTAGTTAAGACTCTTAAGTAGAACCCTTAATTAATTGACACCTTTTCCTCTGTTTCTACTCCCTTTAAGGAAAAAGAAGCAAAAGGACAAGAAAAAGAAGAGCTTATTACTGGAGAGCTCCCCTGCAAGGGGCTAGCATGTGGTTAAAGAACACTCTGCTCTGTGCACCTGCAGCTTTCCCCTGAGATCTAGCCTCCCCTTGTCTTCTCTCCATTGCATATCCTAGAGCCTGGCATATAGGTCCCCGTAGTGAGTGTGCAGTAAACCTTTGCTAGGTGACTGACGTAGTTTAATGTAGGTTTTAGCTAAACTCCACCTCTGCTGTTCTCTGTACATACTCTGAATTTTCTGGCTTTCCTGTCTTTTGTTTATTCTTGAAGTGCCTCTTCCTGTCATAGACTGTGGACTTTGGGTTGGAGGTGTGGATGCCTTGCCTTATCTTCTTATAAGCCAGTAGGTTCCTTGTAGGCATCAGTTTGTTTTTCTTCTTTTTTGAAGAAATGCTACATTTGGTACATCAGGCATTAACAGTTACCTAGTGCTTAACAGTGGTCTCAATAAATATGATTTTTATATATATGCTTATGAGTTGCACGCTATAATTAGTACCATTTAGCAGGTAGGAAAATCACAGCCAGAGGAAATTGAATAACTTGGATTTCTAAGAAAATTTGTTGAATTCAATAGAATTAAACTTGCTTGGTAAGACATTGCAGGTCCACAGCCACGTAGTCCTAGAGAATGTCTTGATGCTGTAGAGAAACTTTTCTGTTAGAGTGGTACTGCCCCCAGAACTGGACTTTGTGAAACAGAAATGTGGGCTGGTAATATTTATTCTGTGTTTCTAAAGAGCTTCTTTTTCCAAAGTAGACTGATACATAGTCTCATCTTTTAATTTCAAATAAACAATCCCAAGACATAGGTTAGGAGTTGTTCTTCCCTTTTATGGATGAGGACTACAAGGCGTGGAAAGAAGTGACCCTAGGAGGTGAACTCTTGTCTTGTCTTAGCCATGGCTCTTCACCTTGTTCTTCATTGGTACATTCAAGGCAAAGCAAAACGAGTAGAAAACCAAGTGATTGTTGAAAGTAGAAGATGACTCTCAGGGAGGTATTGTGTGGAAGTGGAAGGAGTGCTTTCTGGGAAGCAGTTGTGAAGAGGGCTGACTTAAGTACACAATTTTCTGAGGGAATGCTATTCCTGGGAAATAAAGTTAGCCAGGGCATTTTGTTCTGGTTTCTATTTTTCTCCCCTCAGTACTGGAGATCAGACCCAGGGACTCACGTATGCTAGGCAAGCTCTCTGCCACCAAACTACATCTCCAGCCCTTTTTGTTATTTTTATTGTGAGACAGTGTTTCACTAAGTGGCCCATGCTGGCCTTGAACTTGCAATTCTCCTGACTCAAATTCCCAAGTAGCTGGGGTTATAGGTGTCACTGCATGGTTCTTTTGTTTCGTAAGCATTGCTAACAGGAAGGAGACTCTGGCCAAAGATTTGGGGGCTCAACCCTGATTCCTCAGACTAAAAGAAGAATGAAAAAGGTGTTTTCCTCCATCCTTTCTTTCCATCCTTCCTTTCCAATTCAGTTTTACTTATTCAATTTTCATTAGTATAACAAGATATATATTCTGTGACTTTTCCAGGAAAGTTTCTTCCATTTTTGGCACAAACAATGCCACTGTTTCCATGGGCACAAGTTAACTTTCCCCAAAACCCTGCTTTTGTTCTTTGCCTCTAGGAGTCATTGTGGTGTTCTTTGCTTTGTACATATAACTACGTCCCTTTTCCAAGTATGGTTTGGTTTCATCTTGGGCATAAATACCTTCAATGTTAAGAGCTTTCTGATCACTTTGGTTCCAGAGACTGCTTATAGCCACTAAAAGTGACCTCACAGCCTTCCAGATGTACTTGCCTTGTACAAGCCTTTCTCCTAGCAGACCTCACAGGCTCCTGCCCAGGCCCTGCAAATCTCTTAGGTTCATGGCTACCAACCTTGGATGAGAGGCTGCTGGTCATTGATTCCCTTATTGCCTACTTGCTACCAGATACTAATCTCAAGAGGATTTCTGGGTAGGATTTTAGAAGAAGGTTTTGTATGAACAAAGAAACTGTCCACTTTGGAAAGAAGGGACCTAGATTCAATCTGGCAGGTCCACAGGGCAAGAGATGGAAAGATGGGGGTGGTGCGGATGACTACTTTCTGCCTTTATTTATCTCTGAAGCTTTCTGGTTTGTTCCTCATACCACCTAGAGTATGCATTCCTGTACTTCCATTGTTTGTCTTTTCAAAATCCAAGGCCATCTACTTTTGGCTTTGTGAGTGGTAAGGAAAAGAATTTTATTTTCATATCATAGAATCTTACTTTTTTACCTTCTCCTGTTCTTTTCATTTTTTCCCCTCTTTCAGTGACGGTTCTTTATTCAATTAAATGTAAACATGGGAAGGCCAGATGTGGCTTTGGACCACAGAGATGTTGCTGCTGGTGTGTAGGACTCTCCTCTGAACCTGAAAGCAGAGGAGTTCCTACTAACTTGCAGAGAAGCAAAGACCAGTTTCCTATCCTGCTGACTCTGGCAGTTTCTTTTTATTAATGATGTGATCTTTAGGCTGAGCACAGTGGCTCACACTTGAGTCCCAGAGACTTGGGCGGCTGAGGCAGGAGAATCGTTAAATTTGAGGCCAGTCTCAGAAACTTATCAGGACCCTGTCTCAAAACAAAATTAAAAGGGGGAGGGGGTGCTAGGATTGTGTGTTAATGGTAGCATGCTTGCCCAGCATACATGAGGCCCTGGTTTCTATACCCAGCACCACGAAAAAGAATCTGACTTTTAGGTTTGTTTTGTTATGTACAAATAAACATTCCTGAGTTTCAGGATGGACAGGTTCTAATAGCGTTGACGGCCATATCATTAGGCTGGCATTGAGTAAGTGGAGAGCTGTTTTGTTTAGTGAAAGATGAAAGAGATTGTTTATGATTCCATCTTTGAGAATAAAATATGAACATTTAAGGAATCTGGATGGAGGTGGGAAATCACACAAGGTGGGAATCACACAAGAGTCTGAAATCATTTCAATATAGAAAGTTAAAAGATTTTTGCAAGAAATTATTAAGGTTTAAGTTCTTTGGTTTTTGAGAAGTTGATGAATGTGAGAGGGGCTTACCCTTGCTCTTTTTTTTGTTTTTCATTATGTAACTACAGCTGACTTGATATTTCATCAGCCTCCCTGGGCTGGAGGGACCCCGAATCTCATTTAATAGGCTATCCTAGAACATCCCCAAGTGGGGATGTTCTTAGTGAGAAAAAGGTGATGAACCCTGGAAGAGTTATCCAAGAGGTTACCAGATTGCATGGGGCTGCAAAGAAAGAGGGAGAAGTTGGGAGGACAAGGAGCACATGCACTGCTCAATTGTGGAGGGCTGTGAGAGAATTGAGAAAGGAGTGAGGTCTAGGGTAAATGATGAAGGTCCTGTGATCCCAAGAGCTTGACAAACTAGAAATTGTCTACCTTTACGTGAATTCACCTTGGAAGACCTTGCAAAACACAGATCTGTTCTCATCAGAGCAAGGGAGTGAAGCAAGACTCCTATTTTACAGAAAAGGATTGTGAAGCCCAGGGTCCCAAGGAAACAACTCATAAATAGCAAAGTCAAAATTTGAACCTATGTTCCTTCTTTCTGAAGTAGGTGACATTTCACTGAATATAATGCTTGATACTAGCAGGATGATGGCCCAGGCAAATGTCAGGGTAGGCACTGTCCCTAGAGTTTTCCTTGGTGGACCTCAGGCCTGTGGGTTTTGCCTTATACTAATTGTACCCACATTCCCTTCTGTCTTATAGCTTTATGCCTTAAAGCTGGATGCTTGGTTGGTATTCCTGGTGAACCAGTCTATAATAGGTGTGACTTTGGGTAAGAAAGGATGATTCCATATTCTGACCTTCTGATGTTAACCACCTACAAGATCACCTAGAGACTTGTAGCTACACAGCTGTTCTGACCCACTTTGGTTTGACTGAGCTGTAGGGGGCAACTATGTTTGAGGGGAAATGAGCTCAGTTTTGTAGGCAGGTCTCAGGGGGGCTCTGCAGTGCCATTATTAATCTCATGGAGCATGAAAAATATATAACTTCAGATCTCTGTGCCCCATATTTTTCTGTGTTGATGTTCAGGGCACAGGATCACACAGGGCGATGCATGCCTGTGATGCTGAATTAAAAAGCCAGTTTCCCTTTGACCAAGTTCTTTGTCTCTCCCTCTTCTTCCACCCCAGCCCCAGGGCCTCCAGTCTGAGTCCATATATTGGCAGTCTTGGCTCATGGAAAAGCAAGAGAGTGCTATAACTTCCGTAACTACTACTTTTATATTTTATTTCTTTTTCTTTCCTTCTTTCTTTCTTTTTTTTTTTTCTTTTGAACAGAGCAGCACTTTCCAGAGGTGATGCTGGGGGAAGAATTTCTTAGCCTGAGTCTGGACCAGGTGTGCAGCTTGATATCCAGTGATAAGCTGACCGTTTCTTCAGAAGAGAAGGTATGGAGTGGGTGGGCCTTCGGTGAAACAGGAGCCTCACTTGTGAGGTGGTCATGGGACAAACTAGTGGCTCAGTAAGATCTTTACATCAGAGGTAAAATAATCTTATTATTTTTTATCCTTCAAACCTAAAAAAAGGGTGGAGGAAGGAATGACCATTACATTCTGGATCCTTTAAAGAAGAAATGACAAGAGATGATGGTGGTGATGACAAAGCTGCTTCTGTTTCCTGTGCACTACATTTGTCAAACTCTATGTGAAGTCTTTATGTTCTTCAATCCATTCAGCCTTAACCATAGCCCTGAGAAGCAGGCACTGCTGTCATCTCCTTATTAAAAGAGGAAACAAGCTCTGATCCTCTTCTACCAGGAAGAATTTCTTTGCTCCAGGGGACATAGTCTGCTACAGTGAAAATAACAGAAGCTTCCGTGTTGGCCAACATCTTTGGTGTTTGCAAATAAACTGCATGACCTTGAAGGAAGTACTTTGCTTCTCCTCTGTTTCCTTACTTGTTAAGTGAGGATAATAGTATTAGAACATATTCCATAGGGCTCTTGTGATTAAATGGGATAATGTAGTATGTAAGCTTAGCTTTTTCTTGATCTTGCATCTGGCATTAATTCCTTCCTCCAGGGAGGATAACACTCACCTTGTCCTCCTGTTTGTTGTAGTTAGTTATAAGCTAATCTTACCTCCCATTCCCAACAGTTAGGTTCCTGATGGTGGGAACCACTTCTGATTCATTTCTACATCCTCCGAGATGCTCAGTAAATGTTTTTTGAATCATCGTAGTCCACTTTTAGCATCCAACCTTGAGGTCCTTTCCTGAGAGAATATTCAAGGAAAAACCCTTGAAAAAGATTTTATATCAGATGAAACTGCCCAATGGCCTGGGTCTGGAGAGTGGGGCAAATTTCACTAGTCCCTACCTGTCATCTTGGTAAAGTTCAACCAACAAGAAGAGCAATTGTTTATTAGAACTGTGGGCCCTGAATCCTCCACAGAAAGTGACAAGCACAACAAACTCTACACTCCCATGGGCCAGGAGGCCTCTGTTTCTATAATCTCTGATGTGAAGCAGCACCTCCAGAGAAAACAGTGCCCTGGCCAGGCCATAGGTCCTTTCCTGTCTTAATCTAAGAAATTGAGAGGATGCCTTTGCTTCCTGCCAAGTGTTTTTACTGCCATCTCTGGATTTTGCTTCCAAATTGGCACAATTGGAAGGAATAAACCCATCAATTAATTGGCTATGTGAATGTTGAGGCACTTGACTAATTTTGGGCATGTTTGAGCGTATTCTCCAGTGTAGATTAAGAAAATGTAAGCAGTCATGTAAATAAGAGTGTTTGGGAGTGTTTTGGTTGGCTGTGACTTTGCTACTACCATGCTAGTCCATCCTGCTTGAGATCATAAGTTAGTTTTATTCAAGAGAGGGCGTATCTGTGCTTGCTATGGCAGGGTCTGGGTGGATTGTTAAGTAGGGAGAGGCATTATAGTGTCCTGTGTACCACGGGGGCTTTGGACTCAGGCAGACCTCCTGGTTCCAGTCTGTGGTTACTGACTATATGACCTTGAGAAGACACTGGTCCTTTTCAGCCTTCATTTCCTGAAATACAAAATGGAAATTCTAGTAGTACCCTCTTTATAGAGTTGTCATGAGGATTAGAGATGATGAATATAAAATACCAAATAGTGTTGGGCAGGCACTCAATAAAATAGCAGTTGTCATAATTGCTATAATCCTCTATTTTGAGGAACTGTTGATAATGGTATCAATTTTTTCATTGATAATGTTAAAATATGCCTTTGAGTTAATTACATCTTTGCAGAAATAAACATGACTTTAAATGTACGCTATTAAAAACTGTCTATAGTTGCTCTCATTAATTCTTGTATGAGAGTTGTTCTTTCTGTATAGGGAGAGTTTGGAGTACGTATAAGTATTTTTCACATTAATGAAATTCTGCATCATATTTGATTCTTAGAAATTATGTATAAATTCAGGATCATATGATGCTTTGTATAAAGCAATTCACGCTCTTGATCCCTTTAAGACTGGCAGTATAATTTTGAAACTTATCAAAGAGTAGTAGAATTTGGTCTGTATTTTTCATTGCCTAAATCCATAGTTTTATTTTCCCTTGACAGATCAAGTATTGCTGGAAGCTAAATAGCTAAAAACTTCTGACAGTTAAATGTTTGTCATCAGAATGCTAGTCCTTTAGGCTTTGAAGATTCTGTATCTGTTCATGATGTTGTGATTTCTACTCCCTTTAATCATATTGCATGTGATAAGTGATGTCTTACATGCATGATAACTTTTCCTTTCCTTTTTTTTTTTGTTTTTTTTTTAGAGAGGGAGGGAGGGAAGATTGGAGGGAGCAAGAGGGAAAGAGAATCAATTTTATTTAGTTTTTCATCTGGATTTTGTTGCTTCAACACTTAGTTGTGTGTGGTTCTGTGGTTTGAACACAGGTCCTCATGTGTGCCAGTCAAGCATCGCAACCACTGAGCCACTGCTCCAAACTTTTCCTTTCAGTACATATTTGTTTTTAAAGAGAGAGAGGGACAGTGAGAGAGAAAGAGAGAATCAATTTTAATTTTAGTTTTTCATCTAGTTTACACTGCTCCAACACTTCAAGGTGTACATGTTGCTGAGGTTCAAACCTGGGTCCTTGCGCATGCCAGGCAAGTGCCATAACCACCAAGCCACTGCTTTAGCCCCTCAATATTGTTTTCTAGTGGGATTTTGGGAATGTATTTGAAGTAATGTTAGGAGTTTCAATTCAAGTGACAATTGAAGTGTAGTTAGTGTTAATTTGCAAAACATTAACTGAATTCATAATCCAATAACCTGTATTCAGCTAAATCCTTACTTGAACAGTAGCATGAGCTATATCATGACTTACTTCTCTGTCTGTAGTCTATGTATTTCTTCAATATGTATTATTAATTACCAACATGGAAGTGGGAAAGGCTGTGCATCCTAAAATAGAAGATACGCGGTATTTTACTGTCAATGTGTATAAGTCGCAGTGGCTGAGCACAGCTGTTTGAAAATACTGGATAGGTTCTGTAGACAGAGTACCTGGGTTTGAATCCTGTCTCCCCTACTTGAATAAGCACCCACGAGAATGTATGCACCATATAATAAGAGACTTTATCTGTCTAATTTTCACTGCTACAGTGGTATGAGGTTCATGGTTGACATTGAGAAAAGAATTATTGAATGAATAAATAAAAGAATCTCTGTAAGGCTCATTTTTTTCATCTGTAAAAGGTAGTGACTATTTAGTATCTATCTTGTAGAGATATTCTAAGAATGAAATGAAATGACATGAAAAATGCCTAGAACACAGGAAGTGTTCGCTATTGTAAGATACTATTATTGCTGATATTATTATTGTCACTGCTGCTACAACAAGTGGCAGTGTTGCTAACACTAGTAATTGTTGACCTGGGGCCTTTCTCAGGGGATGCTCACTCCATCGCCTATGTTGGTCTAGGCTGTTGGTGTGACCCAGGGTTCAATGCCTAGCAGAGACTGAACCTTGTTTCCCTACCTTCCCTAGCACCCATAGTCATATCTGGGACTCTCCCAGGGCTCAGAGATTATTTTTCCTCCAGCATTGCTCACTGTTTCCCAGCTTCTCATCCTCCACTGAACTCTCAGGCTCCTTGAGGCTGAAGATACCATGGTCATCTTTGTGTCATGCTCAGTGCTGACCTGTGCCCTGGGAAGCATCATGGGAGTACTCAGTAGACATTTTCTGAGGGAGTGAAGAAGCAGACTGGGGTTGGATTCTGCCCTGAACCAGCTGAGGTTATGAAAATTGTTTAAATATTTCTCCAGAGAGTAGATAGGGGAACTAGAGGATAGGGGAGAGCTTTGGCCTTTGCCATTTCTCTCTTGGTTCTTTATTCATTTGGTTTTTGCTTAAAAATTCCTGTTACTAAGAGGATAAATGGATTTGGTAGATCTTATAGAGTCTTACTCTTTCTTTGGGTAGGACCTTTTCCAGCCCACCCCCACGAAATTAAAGCCAAGACACAAATCTTGTCTATGAAGAGGGTTAAGGAGTGAGAACTTTTATCTTTAGGTTCAGTATTTGGTTAACTGTATTCCATTAAGCCACCATATTGCAAGATGTTTATAGGTGCCCTCTCACTAGTTAGCTAGGTAATGTGTGGCAAACTATTCAGTCACTTACTGCATCACTTTGCCCCTTTGTAAGTGAACAGTCTTGCTGTTCTGCAGGGCACTTATGAGTCTGAAATGAGCTACTATGAGAAAGAGCTCTTAGGTGTTGTTCAAAACCTTGAGATGATGGTGCCGACAGATAGATGCAAGCAACTGTGTAGTTTTCAAGCGTGGGAAGCCTTCAGACCAGGACATCTCCCTACTACCAGCTGGCTCTCCAAAAAAATCCAAAATGAAACAAAAATCCTAAAAGCCCTGATTTGTTTGCTGATTCATTTACTGATTGGCACAGTGTAAATATTTCCACCAAGGCTGATTTCAAACTACCAGTGTAATGTCAGTCAGCCCTCAGTTGGGAAGAGACATACTGAGCTCCAGCTGCCCCCATTGGTCCCTGATGTTGTATGTTACAGTGAGGTAGGGATATGGTTAACCCAGCTCTTATTAAGCTTTCATTTAAGAAACAAAAACAGGAGGCTGTCAGAATAATTCTTTTGTCTACAAGTACTGTCACCTTGATTTAAAAGCATGACAGCAGATTGGGCCAATGTTATTGTCTCAGTCCCTGGGAAAGGAACTGGATCCTCAGAGATGATGTCCCAGGCAGGCACAGAAGGCTGTCATTGGTATTATAGAATGAAGAACTTAGTTTCCTAACTCAGTAGTATGCCCAGTGTTTTCAACTAATTGTGTCTCTGAGATGCAGTATTGCGTAATGTTTGAACCTAGATTTTGGGGTTAGAGCTGAATTCACATCCCAGATCTACTACTTCCTGCCAATGTGTCCTTGAACAACTTGCTACCTCAGTGAGGCTGTTTCCTCATTTGTAAAATGTGAATAGTAGCACCTCCTTTGCAGAAATTTTTATGAGTTAAATGAAATCATGCATGTAAAAATGCCTAGCATCGCGCTTGTTTCTGATAAAGTTAATCCTTCTACAGTCCTTACTAACAAATAAGGTCCATGTGCAGGAACCTAGTTTCCTGCCCCTCCCCACTTGTTAAAATTAGTTTCTTGCACATAGCCTATGTTTTACTGAGAATTACCCTTAACTGGACCCCTCACCTTGCCAAGTCACCACCCTGCCTTTTTAACTTCAGTTCCCCTTCTTGATTCTCAAAACGTATTTCAAAAGCTGGGCATCAGGTCCAGCCTGGCTTAGCTGCTTGTCTAACCAGAGGATGGGTTGGACAGATCAGGCTCATCTGATGTCCTCTGGCCAAGCCTTGTGCTTACATCCGAAGTGTACACACTTTTTCTGTAACTCTTCTGCACATAGTGACCTTGTAGCACCCAAGAAATTGTTTTAACAACAGGCATCACTGAGGAAATGATACCATTTCTTTGTTTGAAAGTGAAACTCCAAACCTGTCTTATGGGTAGCTGATTATTTTATCATGGAATCCATGAAAGGTATTATCATTTGAGTAGACATCATCCTGCCCCAGGATATCTGCTTAGATTTTTGTGCAGGGGTTAACTTTTCCTTAAAAGGGCTAAGTAGTGAACATTTTAGCTTGTGGGTATAGATTCTTGGCTCTGCTTTTATAGCATGAAAGCACTCTAGTCAGTCTGTAAAAACACATGAACGTGGTCATGTTCCCGTACAACTTTATTTATAAAAACAGGTGCAGGATTTGGCTCATGGGCTAAAATATGTCAGCCTCTACTAGTAGACATTTGAGAGGGAATAAAGAGTGTGAGCATTAGTGGGGAATCCAAGTCTGCCTCTTTCTAGCTCTGAGACTTTGGCAAATCACTTTATAAAGAGTAAGAATATCTATTCATGGGTTATCATGAGAGTTCAGGGAGATAATGTCTGAAGAGTCCCTTTTGGGAAGGGCTTTTGGGAATGACATTGAATATTTTAAAGGCTAAAACTAGAAGTATATGTGCTTGTTTCTTTTTCAAACATGATGCTTAAATGAAAACAAAATGTGGCTTTCTCTAGCTGCTGAGGTCACTGTTATTGCCTGGTGCAGTGGCTTTTCACAGCTGAGTAGGTAAACAGTGCAACCAAGCAGAACCAGTTAGACTAGTGAAGCCAAAAATGGAGATAAGGTTAAATATCGACTTTGGTAGACTCAGCTTGCTTTTTAGCTTTATAACAGTCATTATGCTGGTCGATGGGGAAGAATGTGATCGATAAATCAACCCTACCTACTCAATGGCTGTACTTCATTCAGCAAAGCTTTGTCAACCAACCGCTTGGAGTTTTACTAGGTAGTGTGGGGGAAGAGGAGCAGAGACAGAGCAGATGCCCTTCTCACCCTGCTCAAGCTCTCAGTCAGTCTACCGAAGGGGAGTAGGAAGTGGCGAGGGTAGCTGCATGCCAGGCAGAATGGCATGGTGGCTGCTCACCTCCTCCCTCAGCAGGCCCACTTCTCCCTCAATCTCCAGCTGGTGTTCCAGCCTGAGCAGGTTCTATCCACCTCCCCACAGGCTTATTCTGAACTCATGTGTCCATTCATCCATTCATTGACTAAAACAGCATTTGAATATATATATATATATATATATATATATATGTCAGCAAGTAAGACAAGGACCCTGTTTTCATGGATCTTTTAATAAAGAGCTGGTGGGGGAAAGCATTCACAAAACAATGCTATGAGGATATGGTTCTACGAGAGTTTGTCATTTAAAAAATGTTCTAGATAAGGATGATTTTCATGATATTTATGTGCTATGTTAAAATATAGGTTATTTTATTCAGAAATGTGAGCGCAAACAGACACACACACATGCCTACACACACTTCCCTTCCCTTTTCTGTGTTCTATAAAAACATAAATTTTATACATATTTATGGGATCTCACATTTTTTTTTAAAGAGGGAGAGGGACAGTGAGAGTGAGAGAGAAAGAAAAAGAGAATCAGTTTTACTTAGTTTCTCATCTTGTTTTGCTGTTCCAACAGTTAGTTGTGTTTGTGGTGGTAGGGTTCAAACCCGGGTCCTTGTCATGCTAGGCAAACACCACAACCACTGAGCCCCCGTTCCAGACCCCACATGATCTTTCGAAACATGTATACATTGCATAATGTTTAATTCAGTGTAAACTTACTTGTCTTCTCAACTATTTATCATTTCTTTATGTTGAAAGCATTCAGAAGCTTGTTTTCTAGCTTTTTGAAATATACAGTACATTTTCTATTGTATAATAGTACACCAGAATTTCTTACTCCAAAATTTTTATCCATTGATCAACCTCTCCCTACCATTTGACTTTGTTCCCTTCCTTTCATTTCTGACTGATAGCTTTCTGTTTCCTTGCCCAGTTAAAGTTAAGCCCATTCTGACTTAAGATATACCTAGGAAATGAAAAGTATTTTAGGTGAAAAGCATTATTAATGTATTAATACACAAAATATAGGTGAAGAAAAATTGGAGTATTTTTATACATAAAGCTTTCATTTCAACTTTGTCATGTTGTAAATTTTATTGCCCCTCCAACATTTTCCTTTATAATTTGCCTTTCCCCCTTTTTAAAATTTATTTATTTATTTTAAAATTGAGGGGGTGGTGAGGGAAAGAGGAAGAGAGAATCAATTTTATTTAGTTTTTCATGTGGCTTTTATTGCTCCGAGACCTCGTTGTGTACGTGGTGCTGGGGTTTGAGCTCAACATACTTGCCCTTCTTATACTTTCGAAAATATCCTATGAATTAATGCTTTCTTTTTTTATTTATTGTATATAATCCATTACTGCATTTTTAAGCTATGACTATATTGAGGTATTGTTTGCACATAGTAAAATGTACAGATATTTAGTGTACAGTCTGCTTATTTTTGGCAAATGTGTGTATCATACAGTGCCCACTTTCCTTTGGCCCCTTCCCCAGTCATTTCCTGACTCCTACTCCCAAAGCAGTCGTGATCTCATTTCTTCATTATTCTCTTTGATGTTTAAGTTGTCCCAAGTGTTGGCAGTGAAAGCCCCATCCAGCTGGTTCTGTGTGTCCTTTGTCCTTTTTAATCTGCCAACACTTTCTTGCTTTCTTATACAAGAAGGTGTCTTGTTTCTTCTTTGTAAAAGCTGAAACTAATGGTAGGGGTGATATTTTTATAACATCTCTGTTATTGGGTTTAATTTTTTTTTTTGGTCCTGTTATAAATAGTGCTGCCGCAAACACTTGTTCTTGCACACTTGTGTGATTTAATTTTGTAGATTAGGGTTCTAGAAGTGGTATTTCTAGGCCACAGAGTATGCGCATTTATACTTTTGATTGATATTGCCAAATTCTTTCCTTCTCTCTTAAAAAGATATATTTATTAAGGAAGTTTCCACTAGCATTCTGGTTTCCCCACAGCCTCACTAATACTGAATTTGTGTGTGTGTGCACACGCATGGTGGTGCAGAGTCTGAATGTAGACTTAGCCTTGAACAAAATAAGTATCCAAACCACCAAACCTCCTTTTGGTTCCAAAGCTTCCAGTTTTGATTTACATAGAAATGAAATCTTTCCTCAGAGAGGTTAAATCCAAGGAGAAATTTTTGCTCTTCTGTGTATTCGGTGTCACATTCATCATCACAGCAGCGCCAGGCAGAGGGCCTTCTTACTGTTTTCATTCTGTGCTAAATGTGCGTGGGAAGTAAATGAGAGGATGCTAGAGGGGTGTGACATTGCTCCCAGGACGTCTTGTCCTCTGGAGCTGTCTTTAAACATTTGGTTCACAGTTACTGCTCTGTATTTCTATCCTTAAGTAACTATTGGAACTGATTTTTATTTTAGAATGAACTATGATTATTTTACATTTGGAATGGCTGATTTATTGCGTACATGTATATGTGTATTCACTCTGAGAACAGCTAATTGAAAAGCCTTTCTGATTGTTTCAGATGTTGAATCTAATTATGTTAAACACCTTTGCAAATGACTTACACAACTTTTTTGTTCTTTCAGATTGAGCAGGTTATTTGAAAGATTTGTCTCTTTTCTTTGTAGGTATTTGAAGCTGTGATCTCCTGGATCAATTATGAGAAAGAGACCCGTTTAGAGCACATGGCAAAGCTGATGGAACATGTCCGACTCCCTCTTTTGCCTAGGGATTACCTGGTGCAGGTGCGTGCTGGCTGGTCCACCCAGGCCTCAAAGAGCAGCAGAGGTGACCGTGGTTGCATGGCATGGTTGAAGTTAACAGGTCTTCTGTGTGGGTTGAGGGCATCAACCCACTGGGTTAAGTGTGAGTTGTGGTGATGGAGAGCTTAAGAGCGTAGGTCTGAGACTAAGAATGAAACACATAGGGTTTTTTTTTTTTTTAAGAGTGAGAGAAATACTCAGTTTTTATTTATTTTTCATCTGGTTCTGGGTTCTCTGACACCCAGTTGTGTATGTGATGCTGCGGTTCAAACTCAGGTCCTTATACATGCCCGGCAAATGCTCTAACTGCTGTGTCACACTGCTCCAGCCCTGGCTTTTAGTTTTTATTTAAACTTCAGTGTCATCTTCCATAGATCAGGTGTTATAATAGAGACCAGCAGGGCTATATTGGGGACAAGGAGTTGTAAGCATGAAGCCTGGCATAACAAACATTCAGTAAAGGTTAGCTGTTTTTCTTGTAGGTGACCAAAGCCAGAAGGGTCATTTCCATAATGTTTCTATGTTGCCCTTTTGCCATGGTTTTAGGCAAGTTAGAGCCCATCTCAGGACTGTAAAAACCAGCTCTTCACAGGTGTCTAGAATATAGACTGCCTCTACTTCTTCCAAGAAAGGAAACTTAAGAATTGTGGGATGTTCCCATAGTGCCACCCATTTCCTTACTTAACCATTGTAAACAGCCTGTGAGGCAAAGATTATAACCCCGTTGTTCACAACTTTGGGCTTGGAGTCTCTGTAGGTTGGGGTTGCTCTGGGGTCATCACCCAGCCTAGGGGAGAGTCAGGATTCAAATTCACAGCAGCCAGACCCTGAAGCACACACTTCTGTCAGCTGCCACCTTGCTTTCTGTTCCGTTTATCCATTACATGGCTCATTTTGAACAGTAAATGGCTTTAAAAACTCTTACAAGCAGGCAAATGATAAACCTTAAAATATGTGAACCAAATTCAATACTAAAGTAGGCCATCCCTCAGCTGTCCTGGAGGGTCTCTGGAACAAAGGGAAAGTATGATGCAAGAATCAGAAGGCTCAGCAGCCTGACAACCAGCTATGCTGTGCCATACTTAATGCCTTGAAACCTCAGTTTCCTCATCTGGTCAAAATAGCACCTGCCCAGGAAGGATTGTTTGGGGATAGAATGAGAGGATCCACGTAAAGCCTGTGACACAGTGTTTAGCGAATGCTAGTTAATATTACCACTGTCCTTGTGACTATGGGTAGCATGGTGTTCTCACGCTCACTTGTTAGGTTCTCTGCTCCTGACACTGCTGGCCACGAGCCTAAGGGGTCAGTATGGTGTCCTCTGAATCCCTACACCTCAGCCGCCTTGGCTGTGCTGAGGGACACCCTTGAAGCCTTTATAGGGGCCCTGCATGCTACCTTGGAGGATACTGCTGCCATCTGGTGGCATCATGTCCCTGCTGTAGGAAAGGGAAGCAGAGGGATTGAACCTGCCTGACTCCATTGTCACAGTCTTCCCTGTGACAGTGTCCTGTGGGAAACCGACTGGGCATCTGGCCTCTAGCATAGTATCACTTCCCCAGAGAGGGTGGGCAGGGACCTGAGTTCCACTGAAAGCTAAAGGGGCCTGAGAGACCCCTGCTTATGACCTCCATCAAGTGTCCACAACTGAAATGTAACGAAGATATTAGGAGATACTTCTGGATTATTATGGCAAAATAGGATTTGGACCTAGAAAAGGAGGTCAGAGGCACTGGGAATGAGAACTGTTGTGTGTGTCCTTTTTTCTAAAAGGACTTTTATTAGGCCTCACAGGGTAAACACCTCTGAGAAAGGATATTTCCTTAGCATTCATTCAACTTTGACATCTCAAACCCACTAGGGATGGCCAATCATGGTGTAGGAAGGAGGGAGAACTCTGGGCAGCCCTGCACCCAACACTGCCTGGCTTCTGTGCTTCACAATAGTTAATATTGTGAAAGCTTTTAGTAAGTATTTTCAAGTATTCTAAATTTACAATATGCTATATTTTGATAATAAACACGTACTTAACATAAACCTTGTGATTTTGACCATTTTTGAATGTACAATTCAGGGGCATTCATTATATTCATGGTGCTGCACAACCATCACCATATCTACATCTAAACCTTTTCATCATCCCAAATTGAAGCTCTGTATCTGTAAACTCCCAGGGAGCGCTTTTATTTCAAGATGAGTGAGTTTGGGAGAAGTGGCTGCAGTGGCTGCTGGAATATTTTTCCTCCCTGGCTTTTCTAGAAGAAAGAGTGTGTGTGTGTGTGTGTGTGTGTGTGCGCGCGCGCGCTTAGGATTGAACCCAGGGCCTTGTTCATGCTAGAAAAGCATTCTGACAACTGACCTATATCTCCAGTCCCTTCCCTGGCTTCTCTAGAGATCTCCTCCCAGCGTTTTTATTTTTTTAACCCTAAAAGTTTATGAATTTGTCCCAGCCTGGCTCAGTCCTCTTTGGGAAGGTTAGGAAAAAAACAATCTTTCAAAGACATGGGGAGTTTTCCTGAGGATTGTCCGTCTCTTGGGAAATTTGTGCCCAGAGGTGGCAGAGGCCTTGTCTTGCCAATTCTTCTCCCTAGTTCCAACGTTGCCCAGTGGGTGGTGACACTGGCCATATTTTCATCTCTAGTAATAGATACCCAGGAGATGCTCAGTGAGGGATTGTGCTAATTGGCTTAAGGGCTGAGGTGACTGAGAGGTAAGAGGCCTTTCTCATTCTGTGACTGGACTTGCACTCTTCAGGTCAGAAACCTTGTCTTGTTCATCATTTTCTTCCTGGGGCAAGCACAGGGCTGTCCAACCAAGAGACATCCAGTCAGTGTTAGCTGTTGAATGGAATTGATATTTCCCATCATGAAGTGGCCTTAGAAGACCATGCCATTCCTTACAGATATGCCATATAGTAATGTGACCTGGGCCGAAGAGAGGAGGTTTGAGTGAGTGGCAGAATGTACCCTGTCTGCTCATGGAACATTTAGGCTTGCATTTGCTGAAGTCCTGATTGGGTCCTGTGCTCTGAATACCAGGTAGATCTCAGCTTAGATTGAGTCTGGGATGAGATCAGTAGATGGGACTTTCCAGTAGTGCAGGACATTCTTCCTACTCTGGTGTCACTAATCTCCTAGAGCTCCACTGGCCAATTTTCTCCCTGAGACTTTCAGTGTAAGAAAAATGGATGTGAATCCTTCTGTTTGAGCATCTTATTTTACTCAGTGCCTCTAAAGTTTGGCCCTTGGATCCTGGCTCCTTTCCTTTTCCCCCTCCCTCTTCTTTAAGATCTTTATTTACCCTACACATTTTAAAGCATTCAAACCAAGAGGAATATAGGAGGAGATTTTCAGGACAATTACTTGTCTTTTGTTTTGCATAAATTCATTTAAGCCTCAACAAACAAACAAACTCTAGCAAGGGTGTAGGTACTTTTAATGTGCCCATTTTACAGATGAGAACACTGAGGATCCGAGATCAGTGGTGCAGCTGGGATTTGAGTCCCTGTCTTACACCAGAGCTTGCTCACTTAACCCCTGTGCTCTTGAAACCCAGGAGGTGAGCGCTAAGTTGTAACTCTGTGGATCTTTCTCTTTGGATATGGGATGATGTGATGTAGAAATGAATGAGAGAACACAGGTATGACCCAGCCCAGAGAGACTTTGGGAAATGGGGCCAAGCTCTGCTCCAGTGTCACCTGTGGGTTATTACCTCCAGACGGTTGAAGAAGAGGCTTTGATAAAGAATAACAACACCTGTAAGGACTTCCTCATCGAGGCCATGAAATACCATCTGCTCCCTCTGGATCAGAGGCTCTTGATTAAGAACCCCAGAACCAAACCCAGGACTCCAGTAAGCCTGCCTAAGGTAAGCCCCAGCCTGGACACTGCCCAGAGTCAGGACCACATCCTAGAAAAGTGGCTCTCCATTCCCACTCCACATCTTCCCTCACCCTTGGCAGCACTGCCTGCATCTCATTTGCATTTGAGACTGAGGACACAGAGTCTGCTGGTTCCTCTGGAATCTTCTAGTACCTCTCCCTGCTGGGGTCTTTCTTTCCTAAGAGATTCTGGGTAACCTCAAGTGTTGTCAGGGAGGTTTAAGAATAACTCAGAGCTCTTCCATCCCCCACCCCACTTCCCATTTTAGGCCATGGTTTGTGCTTCCTTCTATTTGAAGAGTAATGGCTTTGTTGATTTTTGCTTAGGGATGGCCATAACCATTCTTATAGTGTGCTGTTATTCTTCAAGTTAGAAAAGTACCAATCTGGTTCCATCCCTCACCATAGGGAGGAAAATAAAGGGCCATTAGGGCTACCAGAGAGAAGGGACCTTGAGGAGCCTGAAAGGTAAAGGAGCAGGGGGAGGAAATAGGGGACGTGAGGACTTGTGATGGAGAAGGTTGTGGAAGGGAAGGATGAGCACAGGAGGGGACCCTGTGACTGAGAGTTGGAGCTGGGTGCTGACTGCTTGGTTCACAGCAGGGCCCTCTACCTCTCTGGTCCTCAAGTCTGGTCCCTTAGCTGCTGAACAAGGGACATAGATAGCATTTGGTCCGTCTTTCTAGGATCCTGACATATTAACGTCTGGGGGAAGGTCCCACACAACATGGGAGTAGAGGATAACATAGTGGGGCAGCACCAGGAAATTATTTAAGCCCTTGCTCCTCCTCACTCTAGCTGGCTGCCATATTCTTTGCCTCCTGCTTCCAAGAAAGTTCCATAGGAGTAGAGATGCATGTTGTTGTCCAAAGCTTGATGTTGGGATTCTCTGAGGTTTGCAGTTCCTTTTTACACTTTGTTTTTACCTCTGAACATGGAGAATATGGTGGTGGCAATTTGAAAAACTGTCACAAGTCTCCCAGGCAATAATACAAACAGCTGATCTTTATTAAATGCAAATTATGTGCTAAGTCCTTAGCTGAGGGTATCACCTGCATATCTTTTTTTTTTCTTTTTTTAATATCATGCTGGGGGAATCGAAACCAGGCCTTTCACATGTTAAGCAAGCTTTCTACTACTGAGCTACATCCCCAGCTCTTTTTAAAATTTTTATTTTATTTTGAGACAGGGTCTTGCTAAGTTGCCCATGCTGGCCACAAACTTGAGATCCTCCTGCCTCAGCCTCCCATGTCGCTGGTATTACAGGCGGGCTCCACAATGCTCAGTTCACATGTATATCTTATTTAAACTTCACACCCCTAAGAGGTAGAGACAGTTATTACCCTGGTCTACGAAGGAGGAAACTGAAGTTCAGAGAAGTTAAGTGACTCGTCCTGAGGTCACCACAGTTAACATGATAGAAGCTTTGTTTTCACTGAGTCATCTCATTCTCGAAACCCTCTGGGAACCCATGCCCTCCTGCACCTGGTTCACCTGTGTACTTAAGAGTACATACTTAACTGTCTGCCTCACGCATCCAGGGATGGTTACAGAAAGGTGCAGCCACAAGGTGAGGGCCTGGGCCTGGCTGGCCATTTGCCTGACTGTGTCTTGCTGCATTTTATTTTGTTTTGTTGAAACATTGAATTGAAACTTCTTCATATTTTTCAAATAATTTAGCTGTCTTTGATGATAGAAATATGTGCTCATTGTAGATTATTAAAATGACACTACAATTTAAAAATAAAGTACAAGTCATCTGAAATCCCTCCCAGGGACAATCACTGCTATTATTTTGGTGAGTTTTCTTTCAGACATATCTCTGTATATTTACTTACAAATAGATAAAAATGTCAACTTTTATGTAAATGGGATCTTGATATGCAGATTGAAATGTTTCCCCACTCAACTATATGCTACTGACTACTTTTAATGTTATCAGCATGGGTGAAATCGGCATTTAAATTTTAGTGGATATGTGATATTTATGTTTTTCTGTCCGTTATGTATTTAATTATCCTGCATTCATGGACTTTGCAGTAATTTCTGTCTTACATTTCTGTGTAAGTATTCTTTATAAGATGCCATTTTATTTTAGTTTGCATTTCTTTAATTATGAGTGAGATTAATCTTGGTTTCTTATGACTATTGGCATTTATATTTCTTTTTGGGGCGATTCTGTATCCGTGTTTTTGCCCATTTTTCTGTTGGACTGGGTTTTGTATTAATAGTTTTTAAGGGCCATTTCTACATTACAGTGATTAGGCCTCTCTGTGTATGTACTCCAAGAATTTTTTTCTTACTTTGCAGTTTACCTCATAACTTGTTTATAGTATTTTCTCCCAACCCGTGCTTTGGCTTTTTATTTTCTTAGCAGTATCTTTGGAAGAGCAGATTCAAAAAAAATTTAATTATTTTAATTGACAAAGAAATATTGTATGTATTTATTACATACAACAGGATGATTCTAAATATGTGTAGTTTTTCACATGGCCTTTGTTGCTCCAACACTTAGTTGTGTACGTGTTGCCCGGGTCCTCGTGCTTGCCAGGCAAGTGCCGAAACCGTTGAGCCACCGCTCCAGCCTGGTGCATTTCTTTTTAAAGGTGGAATAATATTCCACTGTGCATATATACCACGTTTTCTGTATTTCTTTATCCATTGAAGAACACAGGATGAGTCCATATTTAGCTCTTGTGAATAATTTGCAGTCAATACAGGAGTAGAGATATATATTCGACATACTGATTTCAGATGTATATTTGGTAATGGGGTTGTGGGATTGTATGATAGTCTTATTTTCAATTGTTTAAATAACCTCTATTTTCTCCTTCATAATAGTTATACTTGAAAGAACAGAAATTAAAAATTTTTCAGTTTTGTTCTGTTATGGTTTATTTTGTGTTCTATCTAAAAAAATCATTGCCTTGCCTAATATCACCAAGATTTTCTCTTTTATTTTCTTCTGGAAGCTTCAGTTTTAGGTTTTATGTTTAGGCCTTTGGTCCATTTTGAGTAGATTTTTTGAAAAAAATATATGGTATGTGAGGTAAGAATCAAGTTTCATTTATTTTTCATATAAATGTACAGTTGTTCCATACCATATGTGGGGAAGATTCTTTCTATATCAAAGTACTTTGCTACTTGTTGCAAATAATTGACTATATACGTGTTGGTCTATTTCTGTATTTTCTTCTGTTCCATTTATCTAATTATCTGTCTTTATACCAATGCCATGTTGCCTTGGTTACTAACTTTATAGTAAGTCTTGAGAGTTTTCTGGTTTTGTTCTTTAAAGTTATTTTTATCATTCTAAAACCCTTTAAATTTAAGAATCACCTTGTTTATTTCTACAGGTAAGCTGTGGAGATTTTGATTGTGGTTGTATTTAATCTCTAGATCAACAAAGGGGAATTTCCATCAATACTAAATCTTTTGATTAATGAACACAATATGCCTTTCCTTTCATTCAGATTTCCTTTAATTCCTCTCACTGATGTTTTATAGTTGTTCATGTATGGGTCTTACTCAGCTTTTGTCAGATTTATCCTTAGGTATTTCACAGTTATTGATGCAATTGAAAGTGTCTTCTTTTTAAATTTCAATTTTTGGCAGTTTATTTTTAATATGTAGGAATGTGACCAATCACATTTGTTATTTAATGGCGAAGGAAGGAACTTCATTGGAGTCTGAACCACAGGGAGAGTAGCTTCAAGAGATTGCTCAGTACCCCAGGCCTACACTCTGGGCAGATGTTTTGGAGTTGTCTTCTGTAATGTCAGCTGTTCCACTAAACCGTAGGTTCCATGACAGCTGGCATTACTCATCTGTGTCTTTGGCACACAGCCCAGATCCTGGCACAGGGGGCTGTAGTCAACATTTTCATGAATGAAAGATATTTTTTAGAGAAGTAATTTTATGGCACTTTAGACCTGACCATTTATATCATCCCTCATTTTTTCTCCAATGCTTTCAGCATTTATATGTGTTTTTGGATGTAGTAAGGATTTATGTCCTACTTTATACCTTCTTGGATCACTAATGTAGATTGGCCCTAGAACATTTGGTGCAGCCCTGAAAGCCATTTGATATAGAATGAATCCAGTTGTCATTCCTGAGGGATTTGAAGAATTGTGAGGCACCTGGATTAAACAAGCAACCTTCCTCCAAAAGGCAGCAATGAGCTATAAGCTGTCATGTATTAACTTTTTAATTCACTTATCTAACACACTTCTGTAGAGAATTCACTAGTTGCCAGGCAATGGGGTAGGTACTGGAACCCCAAGGGGTCATAGAGGGTGGTCCTTTCTCTAAGAAACTTTCTGCTGAGGAGGAGGGCAGGCAGATGTGAAAGGGTAACTGTAGGGTAGAATGGGAGTGCCACCATGGGGGTTTGGATAAGGCCTTCTAGGAGCATAGAGAGGTGCAGAAGAAAACTGTGTGCAGGAGCTGAATCTTTAAGGTCAAACGCAAATTGTCCCTGCTAACACGCACCCAGAAACTGGTTCACAGAACTATAGGAGAGAACTGGCACACACCCTCTGAAGACTACTTAGAAAAATGGTATTTTGTGTTTTGTTTCTTCCTAGGTTACTCACTCTCCTTATCACCAAAAGCATCAATGATGATACATTAGTATTATTTAAATACCAGTTACAGAGCAGTTTGTAGTTTAAGCACTAAATTTACATTTTCCTATCTTGTCTTCACAATGAGTTTGGAAGCTCTGATGTTGGATAAAACTGAGATCCAGAGAAAGCTAGTGACTTGCCCAGACTTTTACAGCTCTTAGGAACCAAGTGCAAGGACTTGAATCCAAGTCTGGCAGATTTGAAGTCTGGGCTTTAAATGCTGCACAGTACTAATCTTTACAATGATGGTAATAGCACAACTCAGTTACTGAGCACTTATGACATACCCAAAACAGGGCTGGTTGATTTGCATTTATTATCTCACAGAATTTTCATGATTGTAATTTCCCCATGTTTCATATAGGGAAAGTGGATCTTAGGTTTTGATACTGGCTCAGTACATATTAGTTATCTATTTCTGCATTAAAAATTACCCTAATCTTAGTGGCTTATCACAGCAGACATTGATTATCTCATAGTTTCTGTGGGCAGGCATCCTAGAGTGGCTTAGCTGGGTCATTCATTCTCTGAATTTCTTATAAAGTATGGCAGGGCTGCAGTCATCTAAAGGCTTATTTGGGGAAGACCTAATTCTAAGTTTGTTCATATGGCTGCTGGCAGACCTCAGATTCTTGACATGGATCATTCTACAAGCTGCTTGAGTGTCTCATAACGTGGTAGCTGGCTTCCCCTGAGTATTGTAATTCAAGCAAATGAGAGAGAAAAGCTTCGTCTTTGTATAACCTCATCTAGAGGCAATGCCCATCACTTTTGCCATATTTTATTTGCTAGATGCAAATCATTAGGGCTAGCCCACACTCAAGGGGAGGGGAATTAAGTTCCATGTATGAGTGTAAGAGGATGAAAAGATTTGTGAACAGTCTTTAAAGAAGAGGTAGTAAATGGTTGAGCTGAGATTTAAGCCTTGAATGGCCCCAGACCTGATCTCTGAACTGTTCTGTGCTATTGCTTCTAAACTCCACAGTAGTCTTTTTTAAAATAGTTTTTTAAAGAGAGAGGGACAGTGAGAGAGAGAGAGAGAATGAATTTTATTTAGTTTTTCATGTGGCTTTTGTTGCTCCGACACTTCATTGTGTACGAGGTGCTGGGTTTTAAATCTGCGTCCTTGTGCATGCCAGGCAAGCGCCGTAACCACTGAGCCACCACTCCAACCCCCCCCCCCCCCACAGTAGCCTTTTAACTGGGTTCTGTATGAAAGAAAACCTGATTCCTGCCCTTTGGGGACTTTTAATAAGTCTCTCCAAGAAAGCAAGATAGAACTTTGTCAATGACCAAATAAATGGAGGAAGAGGGGGAGTTAGGAGATAATTGGATAGGAGATAGTTGGAGGAGCAGCATCAGGAATTCCAAGGGCAGTCTCATTTGGGTTTTTATGAATTCACTCCAGATAGGTTTCCTGAAAGAGCAAACTTAAAGAAATGAAGTGGTAGAGAGAGATTTGCACCATTCTTTGCAATTCTCAGCAGTGAATCTATTTGCCAGCCAAGTCCCTTCCCTGAAAGGAATCAGGATTCTGCCTTGAGAGCTGCAGAGGGTAAGAGGGGTGTTTTTGCTGAACTGTAGATGCACAGATCATACTGACATATTCAAGCTGGAACAGCTAATAGCCTCATCTTGGCACCCACACATTCACCACCCAGCACTTTCCCTGAGGCTGGGTTGCCATGGACAACCAGAGGCTGTCTTTTAGCCTCTCAGAGCCCTCCTGTGTCGCCCTGCTCCACAGATGGCAGCAGAGAAATGAGATTCCAGGAAGATGCAAATGAATCCTTTAGAAATATACTGAACCTGGCACTTTTCACTGTCATTCTGGTTCAGTTGGCATCCATGCACAACTCTTTAAAAATGACACTGAGGGGCTGGAGCAGTGACTCAGCGGTTGGAGTGCCTGCCTGGGATGTGCAAAGACCCAGGTTCAAGCACCACGGAGAAACAAAGGCCAGATGAAAAAAAATAAATAAAACTGGTTCCCTTTCTCCCTCTTTCCCTCCCTTTCTCTCTCCCTCTCTCTCTTTAAAAAAATAAAAATTAAAAATGACACTTAAAAGTCATTCAGGCTGGAAGGAGGCATCTTGCTCCTGAGTGAGCTGTCCTATTTTCAGATGGTGTTGGGAGCAGAGGCTGCTGGCAGGTGGGTAGGATGACCCTTTGTCTAGTCCAGGTCCCTCAGTGGGAACTGCCTCTCTTCCATGTTGTTCTACATCCTGGCAAAAACCCTAGGGTCTTGAAAATGTACCCCCATCACCCCTGGAATTAGTGGTACTCATCATTCCATTCACAGGTTCTTAAAGGTCTTTTTCTATGACTTGTTAGGAGTCTTTTCTTTAGCAATCATTTTAAACGATAATAATGATGCTGGTGTTGATCTAATAATAGAATTTAAAATTAATTAATGACTATCTACCAAGATGTGCTTTATATCACTTAAGCCTCCTGACACCCTATGAGAACCATCCTGTTATTATGATGTTGTAGGTGTTAAAAATGAGGCTTAGCAAGGTTAAATCTCTGGCCTATGGTTATACAGCTGATTACTGACATCTGAGCCCAGATGTGTCTGAACTCAAAGCCCATTTCTTCAGCCCTTCCATTCTCTCCCTGGGCTTTGCTGTCATGTTGGCTGGTTCTCAAAACCCCATTGTCTCTGCACCTTGCCTGTCATTATTTACCGGGAGCAGCTGTTGCTCAGGAACCTGCTGGGACAAGTCTGCTGGCTCGACCTGGACACACTCCTTCGGATGAATTTTTGGTGTTAGCCCTGCGGCCCCACGCACCAGGGTAAGAGAGACTCACTTCCTGCCCTGGCCCGAGGGACCGACTGGCTGGGCCTGCCTTCTGCCCAGCTCACCGGTCTTGGAAGAGAGTTTGGACATACTCTACTCTTGCCCCATGAAAAAACTGTGCAGAGGTCAGGTTACTCCTTTCACCTGAGTGGACCTGTGGCTAGGGTTAGGATCTGGAGAGCTCTGTTCTGCTCACCAATTGTCCCTTTGCCTGACTAGTCTCTCATACCTAATGGTTCTTAGACAAGGTGGTTATCATTTCAATGAGGAGGGAACAACATGTCTTCAACACTAGTCAGACTGTTGGAATCAGAATGATCCATATGAAAGAGAGTATATTACGTATGTATAAACAAAGCTCGTTATGCTGGAAATTTCCTTTTTAAGAAATCAGGTAGTCTTTCCACAGTCTCATTAAAGTAAGTAGTGCTTTGACCTTCCAGAGTGAGAGTGTTTTCCTTGGGAGGTGTCTAATAGCCATCCCTGGCCGTAGTGGAGTTTGGCTTGCATATGTTCCAGTCAGCAAAACATCTGCAGCCTTCAACACAGACAGCTGAGACCTGAGATCAGAACCCTGAGACATCCTGCAAGACTCCCAAGACATTACAGGCCTTGGGAGTGATTGAATGATGTTCAGTCTAGCATAATTATTAGCCCAGAACCAGTTCTTTAGCTTATTATGGTTCCTATATGACCAATTATTCTTACCCAGAGTTACCTTGAAAGATAAATGTTAAAAAATAGTGATCGTTGCCAGGTATGGTGCCTGGAGCGGATAGTCCCAGCAACTGGGGAGGGCTAATTAGATAGGAGCATAATTGGAGCCCAAGAGTTTATAGCCAGCCTGGAAAACATAGTGAGTGAGACTGTGTCACTTAAAAAAATACTGATCATGAGCTGGAGCGGTGGCTTGGTGGTTGTGGCACTTGCCTGAAATGCGCAGGTCCAGGAGTTCAAACCCCAGCACCATGTACATAATGAAGTCTCTGAGCAAGGAAGCCCATATGAAAAACTAAATAATAATTGTTTCTCTCTTTCTCTTACTGTCCCTCTCTCTGCAAAAAAAAAAAAAAAAAAAAGATTTTATCATCTTTATTAAAGAACTCATAAATCTGTAAATCTATAGTAAATTATCACTGTAGGGGAAGGAAAGAAATATGTCTGTTGAACTACCTGGGCCTGAATGTTCCTCAGAATGTTAAAGGAGGGCTGCCAGGAGAGAATGGTTTGTCTCTCTTCACTGTAGCAGCCTGTGGTCTTAAGCAGCTACAAGTTTGTAATTTCAGGGATGTAATGAATCTTGTCTTTGGGAATACTCACATTTGATTTATTGGCTGTTAAGATCAGGTACCTATGGAAACAACTTTCTATAGTAGTCAAGGTAGGAAATTTATTCTTTTTACTCTACATGATCACCACAGTGGGGTCTGCAGTATTCCTTGTACAATAGCTTCTTGCAAAAACTGTCATAAAAATAGTATTTCTTGTGCTTACAAAGAAGCAGAATGTACACTTGCTTCTCCTTGCTGCCTTGAGCCACCCCCGAAAGTGACTCTCCTGCCCCACCAAAATCTCATAGCTCTCTTCTCAGACCATTGCACAAGATTTGAATGTTAAAAGTAATTTCTCACCATGGTTTTATGAGTGCAGAGGCAAGTGCATTTTGAAAACCATGTACTGAATTTTTTTTTGTCCTTATACTCAGGTTTTATGTTAACATAAAAAATTTTCCTATTTCTGTAATATTGGTTCGGTTACAATGAAAATTCTCAGACAAGTGGCGGATTTTTCTCCAATATGAATTTGTCTTCCCCACCCCTGGCAGGAGACAGTTTCCAGGACACTGTGAGGTTCCCCAAAATCTTTACAATTTTTTCTTTTTAAATTTAAAGAAACTTGATACCATGTGCAAGGAACAAGCAATGCGTTGTTCTGGTGGCTGAGTCAAAAGATAGGAAAATCTTCTCTCCCTTTCCATGTTGTTTGGTTTCCTCAGTGTCGCCTGAATTGTAATCCGGTGTTCTAACACATCTTAACCAAAGAAGGTGACATTCAGTTTTGTATTTCTTTCCTTTGACTGTAGATATATTTTTCATTTGACTGTTTGCTATTTCCTTTTTATTCATTTTTTTATTTCAAAGAAATGTCTGAGTTCTCAATTTTACCTGGCAATATAAGGACAGAGCTAGGATTATTTCAGTGACTGGGGCAGATTTTTTCTGCTCTTGTAGGGCTCACTGTCTAGGTGGGAAGTCACCAAATGGTCACAGCACAGTGAAGAGCATATAGGGCAGCTGAGACCTCTGTGAAGGAAGTGAAGCTCAGACACAGAGGTCAGAGAAGCCCTCTCTGAGGAAGTGACATGTAAACTGAGACCTGGAAGAAAAGCGTGTTGAAGCAGAAGGATCGGAAAGGGGTGAAGTAGAAGGGGTGTTGTGTGCAAGAGTGAAGGATGCCTGACATCATTGCAGAGAGAAAACGGAAAACTGATTTTATTCCCTCTCAGCTCCAGAAATTAGATTGCAGAGAAAATTCTCATAGTAGCTTGCCTTCCATTTAGTATTCAGCTCAAAACCAGGACAATGCAAGCTCTGGGTATGCTTACGAACACAGGGCAAATCTTTCTGCCCTGGAGGAGTAAGTTGGGTATTATCTGAAGTTTGCTAAGAGCCTGTGTTCATTAATATCCCCCGGACCTGCTTATGGCTGCATGTCTAAGCAAAGAATCACAGGTGGGAAGAATCCAGGTTTTCTCTGAAAAAGGCTGCTCTTGACACAGAGCAGTGGACTCCCCAAGCTGAGGTATGCAGGAATGCCGAATGCAAACGTTTATTTCTGGAAGCAATAGTAGTTTAAGCCTGGCATATGTGTCCTTAGTTCCTATGGAATGCTTTAGAAGTTAAGAACTGACTTCTGAGCTTTGAACATTATGACCCACATATGATCATGGACACTGTGTTCTCACTCTGGTGAACAGCAGCTACCATATGGGCAGTGCATGAGCCTAATCTGTCATCTTAGGGCACAAGTAGTTGATCTTTTTTTTTTTTTTTTTTAAAGAAAGAAGGACAGAGAGAGACAAACAGAGAGAATCTTTTTTTTTTTAATCGAGTTTTTCACATGGCTTTCGTTGCTCCAGCACTCGTTTGTGCACGTGGGTGCTGGGGTTTGAACCCGTGTACTTGCACATGCTGGGCAAGCGCTGCAACCACCGAGCCACCGAGCCACCGCTCCAGCCCCACAAGTGGTTGATCTTGAGCAAAGGTTGTCTCCTCTGGGATTGCCTCTTCTTATGGGTGGATAATATCCATCTGAGGGTTGTGCTCCTGCATGCTCATACAGGTTTTGATGATCCGTCCTCTCCCCAAAAATACACTGTGGAGAAGTAAAGAGCACTCTTGACAATAATGGCAAAAATTGTTAATGGCATACCATTAACATCATTATGAAATTCCTACAGGTTATGGGTTAAAAAAGTGGTTCTCAAAATATGAGATTGAGAACAGCAGGAGCATCACCTGGGATTGTTAGAAATGCAGATTTTCGGCTCCACTCTAGACCTGCTGAGTCAAAAACTCTGGATGGGGGCACTGAGTTCCTGTTGTCACAGGCCTCCAGGTGATTCTGATGCATTCTGAAGTTTGCTGCAGGTAACAGGCAAATCCTGTGGCATGTGTTGGCTGGCTGCAGCCTCTACGCTTTTCTTTCTGCTCAAGAGAGTGTATTGGGGTGCAACTGAGTGGCAGTGATGTCATTATGGGAACCGTGTGAATGTGCACAGTTATTAAAATATGCCAGCTGCAGTTAGCTTTGGTATTTTAATTTGTACTTAGTGGTAGCATGTGATGAGAGTCTCAGCAAGGGGGATGCTGCAATTAGGTACTGCAGTTCTGTTAATGAATGCAGCCAGGCCAATGGCGTTCTTCTCTCTCTCTCTCTCTCTCTTTTTCTCTCTCTCTTTCTTCCTTCTTTCCCTCCCTCCCTCCTTCCTTTTTTCCTTCCTTCCTTCCCTCCCTCATTCCCTCCCTCCGTCCATCCCTCCTTCCTTCCTTCCTTTCCTTTTCTTTTTCTTTTTTCCTTTTGACCATGTTCTGCAGTAGGAAATGCACAACTGCCATCTGGAAGATGCATGAGAGTGTATAACCAAACAAATATTTCATGAAATAGCACCCTTGTTATATAAAAATGTGCTGGTCATAATCCATTAAATCTATTTCATGACCCACTAATGAAATGTGACCTCCATTTTGACAGAGATTCAGTGGCCTGTGTTTGCATGGACTACAGACCATGTCTCCAGAACAGGAGAGGGAGAGGGCCAGCCTCACCCCTGGGTCCGGTGGATTGTAGTTTTTTAGCTTCTGTTCTGCCACCTGTAGGCCTGTGACCTTGGACCTAGTTCTCTGAGCTTTCCTTTGCTCATTTGTCAGGGTGGATGATAACATCTATTTCACAGGGTTGTGGTGACAAGTGAACGACAACACACTTTACACAGTGCCTAGCAGTGATAGTGACTACTTTATCTATGGAAATCACACTGTTAGTGTCATTTTTCTGAGCATTATCAGTTAAATAAGCTTTGAGATAACCACCACAAATATGGTATTTCACAGTTTTTTTTTCTATATTACTATGAGTAAGTGGCCTCTGCAGTCTAGGCACTTAGAAATAGTTTTGAATAATAATTTTATCTTAATACATTCAAATTCTTCACTCTTTTCCAAAATATATTCAAGTTCATTTTACTGTAAAATTGTGCTCCCACCCAAGTCCTTGAGGGTACTGAGCTTGAAGAACATGACTTAAGTTTAATGTACCCCCACTATTGCCCCAAGTAGGCATTTTGGAAGTGTAAAACTTATGATTGTGTTTCTTTGAGGGGAGGCTTGTTAGACTTTTCTTGAATATTCGTACATGTTGGTGATTAAGGGCAGCATCTCCATATACATATCTCTGTAAACTGATAGCTCAGATCATCCCTAAACTCTGGGAAATAAGCATATAGATGATAAGGGATTGATCATTATTAATCAGGGTGTTGGGGAGTTCCAGCTAATGTCACCTTGTCTTTCTGGAGGTCATGATTGTGGTTGGTGGTCAAGCACCCAAGGCAATCCGCAGCGTGGAGTGCTACGATTTTGAGGAAGACCGGTGGGATCAGATTGCAGAGCTTCCCTCCCGGAGATGCAGGGCAGGTGAGTACCATCCAGTCCCCCAGTTCAGCACCTGCCTTTTCCTGGCTGGTCTCTGCCCCACGCTGGAAATCGTGCAGTGCTCCTTAATTTCTCAAACATCTGTGTATTTCAGGCCCCCTTCTCTTCCCTGCCTGCAGTTTTTGACTTGTCTCTTCTGCACTGGGTTCTTAGGTACTTGGGAATTCAAGCTAATTTAGTTATTTGCTTGAATCAAGAAAAATTAGAAAAACAAATAGAAAAAGAAATCCAAGGAGTCGCACAATGACTTCCAGATAGATATCTGCAGTGAGCTATTTGTGTACCTGACTTGCTCCCATTTTGTTGCCCATGGACATGAGCAGCCAGCCACCTGACCTTACCTTCATGCTTTGGTCTTCTGCGCCTTAGGTGTGGTGTTCATGGCTGGTCATGTGTATGCTGTGGGCGGATTTAATGGCTCACTGCGGGTACGGACAGTGGACGTGTATGACGGTGTGAAGGACCAGTGGACGTCTATTGCCAGCATGCAGGAGCGCCGGAGCACACTGGGTGCAGCGGTGCTCAACGACTTGCTGTATGCAGTGGGAGGCTTTGATGGCAGTACTGGTAGGTCCAAGACCTGTTCCCCTCCCATCCCAGCTTTGACACACCTTCATGCAGCCTTATTTTGTTCAGCTGGTTCCTGGGCTGACTTCACTTGCAGCACTGCCCCAGGAACACATACATACACTCATCAGCTTTCCTTCATTATTATAAAATACCTGAGATAGTTACAAGGGGAAGAGGTTTATTTTGGCTTTGTTCTGAAGGTTCTAGACCATGACCAGTTAGACCTTTGCTTTGGGCCTGTGAAGAGGCAGCACATCATGGTGGGAGCACATGGCAGAGCAAAATTGCTCACCTTGGCATCCTGGAATCAAAAGGCAAAAGGAAGAACCTGGGACCCACAGTTGCCTTCAAGGACACACCCCTGATGACCTAAGGACCTCCCATAAGGACCCTTCTGCTGAAGTACACTATAGCACCAATCTAGCAACCAGTCCTTCAACATATGGGCCTTTGGAGGCTTTCAGGAATCAAACTACAGCACCATCCTTCCTCACACAGCTTTTGGAGCCAGAGTCAGGCCCCAAAAGGATATGAATATGTTCCTATAGAATATGTAACTGCCAGCATCCTGTGGTTTCTAGTCAAGTCCCTGGTCTGAACTCTCTGCTGAGCAGATGTTGGAGTCATGGCTCAGCAGTGGGCAGAGGCTAGTCTGTGCCACCACAGGTGGGCCCCTTGCTCCTGGATTTTCTCTCACTTCAAAATTTCAGTCTGAATCATTGGACAGCATAGACTTGGAGAGAAAATATCAACTCTACTTATAGTATTGGGTAGATGTCTCTGTAGATACTAACTTGTTAAACTAAAATGGTATTCATTGGTAAGAGGGAGGTAAACAATATTTTTACTTCTCTGAATTTTCATTTATGTCTTCATAATTTGGTGATATTTCTCAATCTTCTCTTTGCCTCACTGATTCCAGGCTCTCTGGAGGCCATGTTTACTCAGCAGGACCTGGAAATAAAGAGAAAAAAGGGGTGGTGGTACATTTCTTCATTTAGGACTTGCTCTTGGTTCTAAGTAGAAAGCTTGACTATACTGTGACTTTAAAATGAGGGATTTTGTTTTACTTTTGGAAAATAAGAAAAGTAGTCCCTGACTTGGTCTAATTGCTCAAGGATATTGGGACCAGGTTCCTAAGATTCTTTTGACCTTTTCCTCATGATCACAACTGGCTTCTTTTATAATTCTAGACAACACATTTGTGTTCCAGGTAGCAAGAAGCAAGAAAGGGTGGCATCTATATCAGAAAAGTAAAGGCTATGTCAGAAATTCCCTTGAGATTTCTACATAGATCTTACTGACATGGTCACCCCTGGCTGCAAGGGAATTGTGGAAGGCAAGGTTTTAGCTTTCTAGCTTCTGAGGTAGAGAAAGACAAGGGAAAAGGATGTTAGAATAGGGCTTCAGTGAGGCAACCTCGGGTCTTTGCTTGGAATCAAAAAATTCCTTTCTGTAAGTTTAATGATTTACATTTGCAGAGCAGTCCAGGTACACCTGTTGTCCTCTCCCAGCCCCTTCTCTGAGTCAAGTCTTAGTGTACCCTCAGGTGGACATTGCAGATGTTTCAGGGAGTCATCAGGGGCCACATGGCAAGACAGGTGGCACCAAGCCATGCATCCAGGTCTGCAGCCCCCAGGTTTGGACTCTTCCCCACATCCTCGCTGTTCTCACACAGCAGTTGAGGCCTGGTGCTATGGAAATTTCATGAATCTCTTATCTCCTAGGCCTAGCATCAGTGGAAGCCTACAGCTACAAGACCAACGAGTGGTTCTTTGTGGCCCCAATGAACACACGGCGGAGCAGTGTGGGTGTGGGCGTTGTGGAGGGTAAGAGGCAGTAACTGGTGGTGGCCAGTCCCTACCCTGGGCCCCGAGCCTTGTGCTGGGTCTGGATTATGCTTAATGCTACTAATGTGGCTCCATTCTTCCAATCAGTACTTGAGGTAGGACTACTATCCCGATTTAAGAGATGAGGGAGGTTGAGTAACAGGGCTCCTGGCCCAGCGAAGAGAAGTGGTTGACCGGGTTGGGGAACACAGGAGGATCCCAGAAGGAAATGCCAGCCAGTCTCTTTGTCCACTTGTCAATAGCTCTGCTGAAGATGGGGACCAGTGTCAGAAGCATACTGTTGTGGGTTAATTTTATTTAATTTAATTTTGTCCTCACATGTGCATACATGGAATATTAAGCAGAGTCACAATCTCTCTTCCCAGGTCTGATGACTCTGCAGGGCAGTCAGGAAAAGTGGGTGAAGCCGGAGGGAGCACTGAGGCCTGGTTAGACAGTCCACAGTAGTTTGTAAATTATCCATCTCTCATTTTGTTCCCAAAACCCTTCTGAAGAGGAAAGGCAGAACTCAGATTTGCTCCATTTTCCAGATGTGGGAACTGAGTCCTGAAGAGTTTGAAGTGATGATCTCCACATCATGATCATACCAAACAGCACAGTCAGTTCTCAGACCGACATCTGCGTCTAGCCCTGTGCTCTTTCACTGTGCTGTAGTCCATTAACGAAGGCTGATAGACAGGAGTTTTACAAACATGCCTGGGGTTAATGTGCCAAGGCATAGAGTATTATTTGAACCCCAAATGCTAGAGTTCACCAGACGGCACTGGCTCATTAACCTGTCCCGATGTGTAAGGATTTCCCTGGAATATCTGTTCACTTGGACAAGTACACAGAGGTGTTTTCTCTGCTTGTCTCTCATGTGCACACCACAAACATGCCCATGCACACATGCTTTAGAAAGGTGGAGTGTGCAGTTGGACACTAATAGAAATATTTTTTTTCTCTTACTGTACTGGTTTGTGTAGTTTAAATTTTCATTTCAAGACATTTTAGCACACTAAAAGTCATCTTAAGTGAGTACAAGGGTTTTTTTTTCCTTCTACCAAGATAAATTGTTTCTTGCAGTCTCATCCTCTTGGTGGAACAGAAATTGATTTGTCTGCCAAATCTAAGTGCTTTGTCTAGCCACCTTCTCATCCCCCCTTGTTCCTCAGCCAGGAATATCAAACAATAGACCAGAGCTTAAAAATAGCAAATCCCTGTTAATAGAGTCAAGGAGAAACCTTGAGTGGGTATTTTTTTTCAGCTGATGTAGAGTTGAAATGGATAGAGGAGGTTAGAGAGCTACCTTATGGTGGTAATTTAAAACACTCCCCTAGACAAAGGCTTTTGTAGGCGTGTTCTGTATGTGGGAAAAGTGTTGTCTTGTATCCGGCCCTGTGGAGATGGAGGACAGTTTGGGAAGTTGTTTTTCTTGCCCCTCCTGAATCTGATGCTCTATGGGCTGGGTCACCTGGGGGCCTCCAGTGGATCCAGGTTACTGCTTTGGGGAGAGTGTGGAGGGAGGAACTTCAGTTAGACACAGCTCTCCACATTGTTCTGTTTTACTCCCTTCCCTCTCATCATTTCTGCCGTGCTGTGTAGTCTGAATGACACTGAAAAAACATGGATGAAATTGGGATACTTTTTCTTGGCTGCTTGGAAGAATCCCTGCTCAGGGAAAGGGACAGTGAGGATCAGAGTGCAGGCAGAACTCCCTAGCAGAGTGAGAGGTGTGCTGAGGCTGTCGTGTAGAACCAGTCATACCGTGTGGGTAGTCTGTTTTGCTTTTTTCTTTTTTTACTTTGATTTTGGTGAGGGCAGAACTGCCTGTTTCTTCCAGAAGAAATAGACATTTGAGAGGATTCTGGGGCAGAAAAGAAAACCAGGATCAGTGATGATACATGAATTTTACATTTTTGAGCCTCAACAGCCCTGATTGTATGGTATAGTTTTGAGCCAGAAAATCTAACTTAAAATAGTTTCAGGTTTTCATATTCCAGTTGTACTCTTGGTATTAGGAAAGCATATAACAACCTCAAAATAATGATTAAATAATCCTGTTGAAAGGATTTGCTTTTGGTGGTGTTTCTTTAGCCTATAGCTGGTGTTCAAGATCCTTGTTGTATAATTCATGGTCCCCTAGAGTTCTTTCCTTTCCCACAGAAAAGACTGTCCCACTGCATTCTAAGACTAAATATTAAATCCAAAATGTTCAGATTTCTGCTGTCAAATGGCTCAAATACCAATTTTCTGCTTCCTTGTCCAACCTTGCTCCTAATCCCCAGGAGGAAATGATGCTCATGAGTAACAGCTTCATGGTATTTTTATTTTAAAATAGATGATGATGCTTCAGGACTGTCGTGCATGGCTGAGAAATCACCACAGGGTAGTCTGCACAAAAGTCCAGCCACTTCAGCCCAGAATGTACACAAAACACCCTACTCATGTACTCTGCCTGCTGGAGTTACAGAAGGAATGGAAACGATCACTAAGCTAGGGTTTGAGCTTTCATTGAAGAAGAGTTTTCCATATTTATCCCATCTGTTATTGCAAGCCGTTAGCCAGATGGTTGGACTGCCCAGTAATAGCTGAGAGCCCTCCAGCTGTCCATCTAGCCAGTGCTGGGGCCCTTTTCTTGAGAAGATTTAACCTAGTTCACCCACCAGCAAGAATATGTTGAGCCCAGTGGTGCTGGGTCATGGCTTTACACTGGGTCTTTGGAGTACTTATTTAGAGTGAGGTTTAGCTCAGAGTTAAGAGCAAGTAGAAGGCAGAAATGTGAAAACTGCTTCCCCTGGTTGGAGAGTAAGCTGGGCATCCTCTGGAGGAAAGGGGCCCAGCACTCTGAAGTAAGAGTGGCCCAGTGGGTTGTAGATGGAGCATGATCCAAGCTTCAGTTCAATGCTAGGGTCCGGAGCACTATCTTTATCCTCTTTGTCTGTTCCAGGGAAGCTCTATGCCGTTGGGGGTTATGATGGGGCTTCCCGCCAGTGCCTCAGCACCGTAGAGCAGTACAACCCAGCAACCAACGAGTGGATATATGTGGCTGACATGAGTACCCGCCGCAGTGGTGCAGGTATGGTGGTTGAGTCTTGAATCCAACAGCAAAACCTTATACTTTAAATTACACTTTAACCTTAACCTGCTGTATATAATCCCATTAGAACTTTTGAAGCCAGACACAGTGCTTGAAAATAAACTTTTCCCAGTGATCCCTTTGCTAGAGAATGGAAGAAATAATGTTCTTTTGTCATCACCCCTCTTTCTATGGAGAGTCTACCTCTCTTCAAAGTGATGACTTCCCATCGGCCAGGTGCTGTCCTAATAGGCACTTTCTGTGCCTCATCACCACAGCCCTATCCGGTAGATACAATACTGGTTATATTATAATACTGATTCCACATACCAGGTTTTGAAAGTAAGTCAACCAGGGATTGAATAATTTGCACAGGTTTATAAAATCAGTAACTGCTTGAATTAGAATTCTCTCCAAAGTTAGCTTTTTAACCCCAGATTAATCAATAGAGGCTCATTCCTGTGAGGTGGTAGGACAAGTCCTATAATATGTCCGAGGTTTTAGTGGACACAGCCCAGCTTGCCTGTCTGAACTCCCTGTGTTGAGGCTTGGGAGTGTTCACGTCTGGAGATAAACCTACATCCCTCGTCCCCACTGTCCCTCTCATCAACCCGCTCCCAGCACAGGAAGAGAATGACTTCCCAAATGGTTTTCCGCTTGTGCTTCTTGTGGGAAGGCCTGGAGCTCTTTGTTCCTTTGGGATCTTTCAGGAGCTGCAGCAACAGCCCCTCCTTCCCTGCTTGGTCTGCACATGAGGTCCCAGGAAGAGGAGTGAGGGGCCAGGCAGAGGCCCTGGATTCAGTTCGTCTGGGATGTGACTACTGATTCCTAGTCCATGACTCAGAGCATCCCTTCTATGTCCCCCATATTTCTGAATCCTGAATTGTGATATCATTTTATAGTACCAAATAAATGGTTACTTCCCCCAACTTTCCTTAGGAATTATTCTATGTTAACAGTTTTTAAGAATTTTTGTGTTCTCACTAGTTACAAAAGAAAAATACAAAAATACATACGATTCCATTTAAGCAGTGTTTGTATTTGGAGTGCTGTTTTTTGAGAGCTTGTCTATGCTGATCCTGACAGGTTGGCCTTTCCTGAATGTGCAGCAGATGTCTGGCAGTTACGAAATCTGCACTTCAGTGCTGAGTCTGTTCTCAGTTTCCCTGAGACATTGGATAAGTCCCTGTCCATTTCTGGCCTTTAATTTCTCAGATATGAAATGAGAAGGTTGGAGCCAATGTTCCCTAAGGACCAGTTCAAATCACAAATCCTATGATTCTTCTCTTCCATAAAATTCCTTTAGTTATATAGGTTTCTGGTGTCCAAAGATTATACTTCTTAGAAGTCCTCTCCTATTCCTTGAGGCATGAGAACAGATGCTCAAGGTCCATGCATGGAGAACAGCTCAGAGGAACGGGCCGTGCACACTGAGCTGCTTGGCTGCTATGAAGGAGCTCCCCAGCAGAAAGTGTGGTAAGGCAGACCTGGTGAAAGTAGGACTTCTTACCTGACTTTGAAAGTTCAGGCTTCATCCCCAGGGGTGGAGCAGCCCTGGGGATGTTACTTTGACTGCAAGCTGCTTAGAAAGAAGGTTACTGCCGGGTGGACATCACCCAGCCCTGTTTTTGCCTCTGAGCTAGGCAGGGGCCCAGGCCCAGGATGATGTCATCCTAATGCCTGTGTCCCTGGGAGGCACAGTGACCTTGACTCAGGGAATGAGCTCTTTCCTCAGATTACTGTCAGAGCCCTGGCTGCTCTACTTCCTTAACATATGGGAAAGTTTCATCTCTAGTTGGGAACATACATACTTGTCTTCAGAGGTGTTTTTGGTGGCCAGATGGCCTGTTTTATAGCTGCTTGAGGCCCTTGGAGGTGCCCAGAGAGCCTTTGGCACTGGGTCCAAGAAACTGCTGCATGAATGCTCATGGATCAGGCTGCTGAGGAAAGTAGCAAGAGTTTCTGGGGCAGTGGTGCCTGTGAATGCTTGGAAGGCTGCTTGCTTCCTCAGCAGGGTGTGGGCAACATCAGTGGACAGTTAAGGGAAAAGAGCCCATCTCAGGTTCCAGGGATGGCCTGGAGGAAAGGAAGGTGAAGCGTAGGAACCCACTGACTTGCTGGACCTGTAGTCATTAGCTAGTGATTGTTGGTGCAACACCACCATCTGCTGTTAGTTTTGGGCAACTGCTAGGAACCACAAGTTTCCTGGCATAATTGCTGAAGGAGATTTTGCATAGTCAGTCATTCAAATATCTGCTGAGAACCTATACCACCTGCTGCAGGGAACCAGGCAAGGTTAAGACAGTCCTTGTGGGCTGGAGCGGTGGCTCAGTGGTTTCAGCGCTTGCCTGGCAAGCACAAGGACCCGGGTTCAAACCCCAGCACCACGTACACAACTAAGTGTTGGAGCAACGAGGGCCATGTGAAAAACAAAATAAAGTTGTTTCTCTCTTTCTCTGTCTCTCTCACTCTCTGGTTCTCTTTAAAAAAGAAAAAAAGACAGTCCTTGTCCATATGAAGTTTATGTTCTAAGAATCCAGTCCTTGGTTTTGAAATCTGTTGGGACATCCCAATCACCTATGGAACTTTTTTTCAGTCTCCTGACCAGTGTATCCAGGAGTGAGGCCTTAGAACCTATCTTTTCAGAAGGCTCCCAACTGGTGGAAATGCAGCCTTTCCACAGAGGGTAGTAGTCCACGGTGATTTCTGACCCATTCCAACACTCTTCCTTCACAAATGGGAAAACGGAGGCCTAAAAGGGGCGGCGGGGGGGGGCGGGGAGTTAGAGAGGCAGCTCCAGAGCCCAGGTGTCCAAGCCGCAAGGTCAGTTGCTCTTTCTAGGTGCCACCACCATCCATTATGGCTTTTATCTCCTTGACTTGTATTAAAGTATTTTTAAAGGTTGTGCTAAAGCTTGTAAATGAGGCCTCAGGCTTGTCAGCTCTGTGCCCTCTGCTATCCAGGAGAAGAGAAGTGGGCAGAAAAACAGCTTCTGCTTATGAGACTAGCAGGGAGGTCTCCCTGTTAATGATCTCAGCTCACTTGCTGCATGCCTAGATTCAATTTGTAACTCTTTTACCAGCTAAAACAAGGCTGAGTGGTACAACAGTTGGGACGAGAAGACAATGTAGGTAGGCAAAAAAGAAAGGAATGTAATTTTACTCCCCAGTAATAACTACTTTTAATGTTTTGGTGCATTTCTTTCAGTCTTTTTTTTTCTTTTTCTTTGCTTTTTACCTACCATATATGTATATGCATGTATATTTGTTTTTTAAGGAGGAATGGAATCATGTTTTCTTTATATTTCAACATTTCCAGGTCATTAATCTCTTGAGGAAACGGGCAGGGTCTTATCAAATCTGTTTTACACATGAGGGCACTGAGGTCCAAGGATATAAAATAGCACTCCTCAAGTTACCTGCTGGTGGTGACAGTCTGGGCTTGGACACCAGGCCTCATGGTGTCTGGTTCCTGCAGCCAACCTGAGGCTGCGGCACTGCTCTGCCTTTCAGGGGTTGGGGTACTCAGTGGACAGCTGTATGCCACAGGCGGACACGATGGGCCCTTGGTGAGGAAGAGTGTTGAAGTTTACGATCCTGGAACAAACACCTGGAAGCAGGTGGCAGATATGAACATGTGCCGGCGCAACGCAGGTAACGTGACTGTTCTCTTCTCTGCTTTCGGTCTTGGGTCTTTTCTCCCTGCACGCAACAGCTCTCTATGAGAGGGAGAGGGGAGAGACTCCCAGGATCTCAAGCTGAACTTGGATCCTGAACAGGGAATACCCTTCTGCTGGACAGGCTCTGGAGAAAGGCAGAGAGAGCTCAGGACCCAATGTGCTTGCCACAGGTTCCCCTATTTAAGTGCAAAAGGGTACCTCTCCACCCCACCCACAGGGTACAGACCCAGAAAAGACCTCCGGTTGTCATCTGTGCCCTGCCCAATGGCTTAAACACAGTGCTCTGTGGATATGAGCCACACATAGTGCTTTGCCCTGTCTCTTCATTGCTGGTGTCTGGCTGGGGGACTCTTTCTGCTTTCACCTGAATCCAGTCTCTTTCCTTGGAGGGAGGGTTGGCCCCTTGACTGGTTCTCCAGTGGAAGGATTTCCTCTATCTCCTTTGTACTTCTTGTCTCTCTTTTTCTTTTTTTCCCTTCCCCTGTTCCTTCCCTAGAGAGTTTAGGTTTAGCTCTCCTGGTGCCTAAAAGCCCTATCAAACTATTTCCTTTTGGAATCTTGTCCTTTCTGTCATGTACTGTGTTGATATACCCTTATGCTTCCATCCCTCCCAGGATGGAAAGACAAAGCAGGATTCTTTCAGGCAGAATTATTCCCTTTATTCTCGTAGTAACTGTTTGTTAAACCCATTTGTGGCTGACTTATTGGAAGTATAAACAGAGAGTGAATTTACTAATTGACTCATTGCTTAAGTTTGTTATGATTTGGCATTTGGCCTTTTTTTATTAGAAGAATATAGAAATACAGTTGAGGGGGAAACATTATCAAAACATTAGCAATCAATGGATATAAACTTTGTTATCGAGGGGAAAAACCAGATCATGGATAACCACCTTGGAATTTACCTATTGCAATTTCCCCCAGAAGAACTCATGCGTTAAATGGGAAGAATGACATCGGCTTCTGGGATGGTTCCCCCATCTTCCCATTCTCCAGACTCCTATGAGTTCTTCATATACCCTCTCACCTCCCCCTCCCTACACCTCCAAGTATCCTATAGAGCCATCCCCCTAATGCTCTGAAAGTAATTCAATTTGCAGTTTTGTTAGGTTAGCTGTCTGCCATACTGCTTCCCCATATATGCTGGCATCAACAGATGAGAGAAACCATTCGGCCCTTGATGGCATTTGGCCTTAAGTCACATGAGCAGGGAATTATAGAACCCTACGGCAGCTCATCTATCTGGAGTCTGAGAACAAGTTTAAATGTAAACATGAATATGTGGAAATATTCATGTATAGATATTTTTATTAATAACAAAGGTGGAATCACATTGTAGCAGTATTTTTATAACCTTTTAAAAGTTCCCTTCACCATCTTTCATGAACATCCCGTTGCAACACTGAATCTGTGTGATATTTATTAGTGGGCACTTACATCACTTGTATCTTTTCTAGACTCTAAATAATGCTTTGGTTATTGTAAATGGCCTTTATAGTTGAATTAATGCACACATCTAAAATTATTTCTTATAATAAGAGGTTGAAAGTGGAGTTTTGAGTCAGAGCACCTGTGTTTTATATACTGTCCAGGAAGGTGGGCCATTTTATTCTCTCACCAACATTTGAGAATATCCTCACCAACACTAGTTTTTAGAGTATTATCGAGGTCTTAATGTGATTTTGCAAAAATATATGGTTTATTGGACTGTGGCCTCTTAATTATGCTTTCTTACTCTTCAGACCCTACTTCTTGAGACCTTGCCTTGCAATCAGCTCATTCTGAGACCAGGATGGGAGGGGAGCTGGGACTTGGAAATGGTGTGAGAATTTAGACCCCCATCTTATGAAGGGGTTATGGACACTGCCAATAGCACCACATGGGATGGTTCCAACACAGGGCTCGTCAGGAGAAAGTTTGCAAGCAGAGAAGTGTAGTGTGCACAAAATCTCAACTGTTTTATTCCCCAGCTGAGGCAGGGCTGGGAAGTCTGCATGTAGGGTACCCAGTGGTTGCTGAGAGCGCTGCAGTACTCAATGCTGTATCTGGTGGGATGGAGAGAACATCTGAGGGACCATGTAGTAGTGAAAGAAATGACGTTAGAAAGGGGGATCCTCAGAGCCTTGCAGCTGTTGGCAGCAGGTACCTCCACTGAGCAAACTCAGACCTGCAGAAACAAATCTCCATTGTCCCACCATACAGGGAGGGAAAGAGCCTCCAGTGCCATCAGCATCTATTGCAACAGATTCAGATCTCTGGGGCCCTGATGTCTCTTGTGGCTTCTGTTTGACACCCAGGGGTCTGTGCAGTGAATGGGCTCTTGTACGTGGTCGGCGGGGACGATGGATCCTGCAACCTAGCTTCGGTGGAGTACTACAATCCTGTTACGGACAAGTGGACATTACTGCCAACCAACATGAGTACGGGACGGAGCTATGCAGGTCTGTCTGTGTTCCAGCTCTACCCACCCTGGGACAGGGGAGGGGAGGAGGAGCTATGAGCTTGTGTAACTTGGAACTGAGCATCTCCTCCAGGGGTGGCAGGTAATTGTCACAAAGTTACCACTTTTCACTCTATGCCCAGGACAGATGCTGATAATTACAGACCCCCTGTGAAACTAAATGTAGCCCTTAGACTTCTTAATGTAGTGTTCTAGGGAGCTACTTCCAAATGATCTGCTCTGCCACAAGAGATTTTAGAGATTCCAAAATGCCCTTCCTGACTTATTTTGTACCAGGCTACCAGATGGCATAAGGTACAGTCCTTTGTCTTTGGAAGTTGAGTTGGACAGGTAAGCCCTATCTGCACAGAGCAGGGAACTGTAAGATGATGTATGTGCAAGTTGTGTAGGAATTCACTGTATAGTTTTATTATATGACAGGGCAATGAGAACTGGTAGTCAGGAACTTCTGCCTGGAGGAGGTGGACTCCATTAATCCTTAAGAGTGGGTCACAGTCTACAAAGAGCTGCCCTTTGCTGGGGGCCCCTCACTGCGCCATGGGGTGGTGTGTTAGATACAGTGTACACATCCCCCCTTTTTTTTCAATGGCCCTAAGGCTGAATAGTACTGTATCATTCCATTTCATAGGTAATAAAACTGAGCTTTGGGAGTTTAAGTAGCTTGGCAAAGGCCACATATCTAATTTGTGGCAAAGTCAGGATTTAAACTTAGGTCTGACTTCTAAGCCATGCCCGCTGTACAATGCTGGCTCAGGATTGGGACAAGAAGTCAGGAGGAGTAATGGTAGGCTGATGTAGAGTCTGCTTCTTGTCAGGTGTGTATGGGGTTTGGTGAAGTACAGGGATGAGGGAGGTAGCAGGGTTCATGTTGCAGAAGTCCAGGCTCCGTGGAGAGACAAGAAAACACATAACCATGATGTAGTCCAGGTCCTTTACCAAGTCTCCAGAAACTGGAGTAGTTAGGCCGAGTGTTTACGTATTGAGCACAGACGTTGTACCAGGCATAATCCTAAACATTTGTGAACCTTTTCCCATTTAGCTGCATCTGACTCCAGTTGTCTTATTATTTCCATCTTGCAGTAAGGAGGCCAGTCATTGATAGTGTCATGCCACACAAAGCTCCCATTGCAATGAACGTCTCTTGCTTTTTTCCTCCTTTAGGGTTTTTCTCACCTTGTCATATTTTTCTTGACTAAATAGGAAAGATTTTAGAAACATATTGGTCCTAGAATGATTCTGTTCTAATGCTAATTATGAAAATCAGTGCTGTCATTTTCTCTCTGAAGCCGTAGAGAGAAGAGTAGGCCATTTTCTAGGACAAGACAGTGAGGCACAGGGGGGATATCCATTTGGCTCCGTGTGGGCCTTAATGAGAAGGGAGGGTGTAAAAATGACTGGTTAGAATTTTGTGTATGTGTGAATATTTCATGTGCCAGTTTTCATTCTCTGCCCACACCAGATGTACCACCATGCAATTTTGTATTCATTGACTGAGTGAGTCTATTATTTTTAAATCTGGGGAACTGCTCAGAAATGCAAAGATTTATAGACAAAAAGTTATTTACTGGAGTATTGATAATAATAGCAGAAAACTGATAGTTACTTGCTTTAGTCAGCTTTTTACTACTGTGACCCAAGGACCTGACAAGAACAATTTTAGGAGGAAAAGCTTTCTTTAGGGGTTCACGGTTTGGAGGACTTAGTCCACAGGAGGCCAGCTCCATTTCTGAGGGCTCAAGGTGAGGCTGAACATGTGGAAGGCATGGCTCCAGGGAGGAGGGAGCTCAAGGCATCATATTGGAAAGATGAGCAGACAAAGAAGCTCCACCCCAGATACAGAATATATACCCCCAGAGACACACCCCCAATGACCCACCTCTTCTAGCCCCAACCAGCCTATAGTTGCCTTTAATCCCTACAAAGGGATTAACTCACTGATCGAGTTAAGGCCTTTATAGAGTTAAAGCCTTTATAACCCAATCATCTCACCTTAGCCTTCGTGAATTGTCACACATGAGCTTTTGGGGGACACCTCACATTCAAACCGTAACACTAATTAATGTCTGACATGAGAGAAATAGTTATCTGATCTGTGGACTGTTTATGTAGGAGGGTATTTTTAATGTCATGAGAAAGTGTTTGTGATCGGTGTTAGGTTAAAGGATCCAGGTGGTGTGTACCCTGTTTGTTCAGTCCTGTTGTCCTGCGCTGGGGTGGAGGTGAGGTTGAATGGCTGCTGCTTTTGGAAATGGAATCAGATATGAATTTGAATCCTGGCTCTGCCACTGGCCCTGAGAGACTCAGGGCCAGATATTAAATCTGACAGAACCTTTATTGTATCACTTGTAAAATGGGAATACTAGACTGAGCCTCTGAGGGTTCTGAGAATGAAAGGTGATAATATGTGTACAATGTTTTGCACAGTGCCCGCCTGGCACTAGACGCCTCTCAGGAAATGATTGTGATTATTATTAGAAGCTAGGAACTATTCCAAAAAGATAGTGGTGGTTATTTTTGTGTGAAGAGATTAAATATGTTTTCTTCGTGTTCTGTTTTCCAAATTTTCCATAATGGGAATATATTAATTTTATAATCAAATGAGAAAGCTTACATAAAAAGAGCAGTACAGGAGACTGCTTTAAAAAAATGCTGCCTTATGAAAGAGCTGTCGGGGTGGAGGCGAGATGCGGTCAAGGTCAGGCAGCAGGTCTTGGCCAGGACTCAGGTATGCCTGCCTCCAAGCCTATGTCATCACCTTTATCTAGGAGTTAACAGGAAATTGTGTCTTACTTGGCAGAATCTCATCTGTGGGGTATTCTGGGCTTTCTTTTGGTAATGTTCTCTTAATCTCATCTTCAACCTTAACATTGTACAGATGTGAGGATATGTTAAAATAAGGCTCCCATACCATCTTTTTTTTTTTTAAGAGAGGAGGACAGTGAGAGAAAGAGAAAGAGAGAGAGGTAGAGAGAGAGAATCAATTTTTATTGAGTTTTTCATATGGTTTTCGTTGCTCTGACACTTAGTTGTGTACATGGTGCTGGGGTTTGAACCCATGTACTTGCACATGCCTGGCAAGTGCCTTGACCACCCAGCTACCGCTCTAGCCCTATAGATACCTTTTAAATTAAGATTGTTCAGCAGCAGGTGCCAGAGAACCTGACAGATTGTTGCTTATGTAAGGAAGGGAGTGTATTCGTCTCAGGTAGAAGAAATCCACGGTTGGCCTGGTAGCCCAGACTGTCATTGAGAAAGCAGGCCCCTTTCTGTTCTCTTTTGCCAGCTTTCTCAGCTGCTGCTGTCCCTTGGGCCTTGCATGAGCATCCCAGCCAGAACCAGGACAAGCCCTCACTGCAGCACTGGCAAACTTGCATTTACGATTTCATTGACCAGGACCGGACCACCTGGCACTTCCAGCTGCAGGGTAGTCTGGGAAGCTGAGCATGTAACTAACGGTGTCTGTGGTAGAGGATTCAACCTTGTGTCTCTCATGTAATGTCAGCCTACTACAGTGAGATTTTAGGTCACACACGGATTTGCAAAGTCACACTCTTGGTTTCTCTTTAGATCATATAAATCTTTTACGTGTTACAAAGTTAGGTGCTGAGTGTGGTTCAGTTTTACTAAAATAGTAATGTGTGTGCCTATCTGGAGTGTTTATCCAAATAAAGAATCTACCACTGAAGGAGTCACTCAGTAAGATGACATTAAGTAGTGTGGGAACTGAGCTAGAGGTGAATGGACTTGCCCAAAGTCACAGTGCAGGTTGACTGGTGGCCTGGCGGCAGAGCTGGGGTTTCTCTTCCTTCTATGAAGTTGGTCTTCTGTTCTTTCCAGTTCATTTCAGTGTCCTTTTTTTTTTTTTTTTGGGTACAAGGGATTGAACCCAGGGCCCCTTAACCACTGAGCCACATCCCAGCCTGTTTTATTATTTTATTTTGATACAAGGTCTTGCTAAGTTGCCTAGAGCCTAGGTAAATTGCTGAAACTGGCTTTGAACTTGTAATCCTCTTGCCTCAGCCTCCCCAGTCGCTGGGATTACAGGTGTGCATCACCACACCTGGCTTCATTTCTGTATCTTCTAAAAGCAAACGCAAATCACCCATCACTTCTCTTATGATGATACAGATTCAGATCTGTGCAGGGCCTCTGGATTCCAAATGAGGGTGGTGAGTGAATGGTAGAGAAGAGAAGCGGGCTGGGGGTCATCCCAGCACTGGATGATCTTTGTCATGGTGTAGGATGAGTACAGCAGCCTGTGTTGTTTGAGGGACTGTGCCCATGGGTTCAAATGTCTTACCAGGATTTGGCTGTTAGAGTGGGAAACAGCCAATTGCTGGCAGCCTCAGGTCCATAAACCCTTTAATATTTCGATAAAAATTTTACCCATTTCTTTTGGCTATGGCTTAGGCTGTCTTCGCTGGGACTCTGAATAACTTTGAAGGCTAAGACAATAACATTCTTCCCTTTTCATGTTAGGTGTTGCTGTGATCCACAAGTCCTTGTGACCCAAACCTCCACTGCCAGGAGGGAGAGGAAGGAGCAGAGCAGGTGCTGCTTGTGACTCGGAGCTGCCAGGATCATGACGACTGGATTTGACTTCCCAGGAGGGTCCAGGGTGATGTGACAACCACCCTCTCCCACTGGTGTAGTCCCTCACAGAGTGGACATTGGTGACCCATCTTCTGCTCCCCAAGGTGCTTTGGCCTCCACCTCAAGCAGTGGAGTTCCTGACAGCCTCAGAAGCACATTTGGGCTTTTATTTCTTATTGTTTCTACAGAGACAATAGAGAACCTAGAGAATGTGTGTGTGTGTGTGTGTGTGTGTGTGTGTGTGAGAGAGAGAGAGAGAGAGTGTGTGTGTGTGTGAGAGAGAGAGAGTGTGTGTGTGTGTGTGAGAGAGAGTGTGTGTGTGTGTGTGTGTGTGTGCACGTGTGCGCGTATGTATGCATAGAGCATGTTGTTTCTCCCGGCTGGGGTGTGGGGATGTGTGATGTGTGATAGTCTACTGGATTTCTTTACTACTGATCCTTTCACCATGCTAAGACTCAAATCACAGAAACCTTTCTTCTGGATGTGTCCCATGGAATTCCCGCGACTACTAGAGCTACTGTCTTCTGGGAATCTACTTGGACAGACTGGGAGTGTCCAGGAGTAACTGGCCAGTGGGGCAGTCCTCTGACCATGCTTGTAAAGGTGACTTGACTACTGTAGCTCTGTTGAAGAGCTGGGGCCTTCCTGAAGCTGCTCCATCCTCTGGGTACTAGGCCAGGGAGCAGATAAATTCTGTGCCCCTTGCCAGCCATTCTTCCTTGGGCTCCTCTCTATGAAGACAAGAATGGCCCTGTGTTCATATCTGGGCCTCTGATTTTTGATGTCATGGATTCTGGGTTTGGAAGACTTTATATCTCTTCAGCAGGAAAAACAAATTCTTCAGAGGAGCCCCAGGTATCACACTGGAGAAAATATACAAAAAACAAACAAACAGAAAACCAAAGTGGTAAGGATTCAATCCCTGCCCACAGTGGTCTCAGAGAGGGGTCCTACTTCTGGGTTTCCCAAGACAGAGGAGCCCCCACTTATCTTCTGGGTCTCATTATTCATAGCACCCCATTATACTCATAGGTGTTCTGGTTTGGAGCATGAGGAGCAGGTCACCCTTCCGCCAAACTCAGAGATAGGTCTGTCCCTGTGTTGGCCAGGTTGTGTGTGATTCAGATGGCTATGAAGGATTTCAAAGGAATGCACCGGCTGGCGCCAGCCCTTAACACTTTGTGACAATGGTCAGGTCTGGTCTGTCACATGCTTGTCTTCCTTTTTTTGTGCTTTCCCCCTAGTTCAGGGCTTGTACCTCAATTTGAAGGACACCTCCCCTCTTGGTTTCCCTTGTGAAGGAGGAGATGGCAGTGGGCCTTGGATTTAAGATCTCTTCCCAGTGTACTTTCATCTTAGAAGAGGAGTTGGATGAGAGCTTTGCAAAGTCATACGTACAAATTATTAATGATAGAACTTCAAGCATCTAGAGGGGAATATTTAAAGGTGCAGGGAGTCATTTGTACTGAAAAAAAAAGCAAAACAAAAAGAAGAGGAATCTTAAAGCCATGCTGTTCCCAAGCAAGTAAAGTGCTCCTGTTGGAATTTGTGGCATTGGAAGTCAGGTATTGTGTCTTCAGAACAGTCTCACACTTTAGGGGCCAGGGTTAACAGTCCCTGATGTCAAGAAGCCAAGGAAATAATACCTTGATGTTGGATTCCTGATACAAGTGGGTTTCTACCAAGCAGATCCTCCAGGAGATTGGTGTCCCTCCAGTTAGAAACCCAGGACTCTCCCCAGCTAGCACTCTCTCCAGGTACTGTATTTATTGTGCACTATAGTGAGACTCTCTTGCATTTGAAATTTCTCTGCCCAGTATTAAGCAAATATTATTTTCAGCGATGTTTGGAGAGCACCAGGGTATCCAGGAGGTTTTGTAGCCTTAGTAGGAGGATATGTTAGTCCACCTTGGGTGGACCTAGAAGACATTTCCAGAGGACTCAAGGCATGCTTGAGTTACGTATTCTGGTCTTACCCAGCAGTGGGGATGGCGGTGATTTTCGGAGCTCTGCCTAGCTCTAAGTTGAAAGCTGATAGAATGAACTTTTTGTTCCAGATGTCCTTCCTCCCTCTCCAAAGTTCTAGGACCTGTCTGGGGTGTATGTGGTGAGGATGAGGTTGATGTATGCTGTTCATACAAGCCCTCCAATCAGATGAGAAGTGAATCCCCATCCCCTCTCTCACCACCAAGAAGCTGGAAGTTCATGATTCTGTGGGAAGGATAGTTTTTATGTGTCATTTTCCCAGAAAGATCCCTAACTAGCTGTCTTTTCTGCCTCTGGGTTTTTGCCATGGCCTCACATGGCATCTCCCTTCCTAGGGGTCACTGTCCCTGCTGGCGGTGCTGCTGAGGCGTATTCATTTCATCTTCATGCACCCTTTCTCATGGGGACTAGGACACTGACACGTCACTAAAAGCCACTCTGCTCTGGCTGCCCACAGATGCCATCCTGAAACTGCTGTCTCTTCATCCCCAGGTATAATTCTCTCCCTGTGGTGGATACATCAGCATGATTTTGAAGTCAGTGCAGGTCACATGGTAGGTGACGCCTCTCCTTCCTGCCGCTGTTGGGGTGGCCACTACTGCTTGTGAAAGCAGATTTGCCAGTGGCGTATCTGGAATCTGATTGCGGTGGTGAAATGGAATTGAGGCCTAAGGTTAGAAACAGCTTAGACGCCACTTGGATACTGATTTGGACAATGTAGGAATCACCTTCTGAATTCCAGAGTTATTTCTCTTTAAGTACCCAATGGCATCTTTCCATCTAAAAAGTTGCAGTATTATGCAAATGAGGTGACCTCATTTTCTGCTATGCAATAAGAATACTCAATTCTATTTCATGACAAGCCATTTGCAATAGCCCCTAAGATGCTTTTTGAGATGTCTTACTTTGATATCCGTTGTGTAATGTTTGTATATTTCTGAGCCAGAGCCTTTCAAAGATTGTCTTTTTATAGAATTGAAGCTATAGCTTTCAGGCTAAAATTTTAATGTAGATATTTTTATAAGATAATTTTTCAAGATGTCTGACTGGCTTTTTATTGTCCATGGTAATGAAATGTTATGTTGTACACATCATTTGCTTTCGTATAAGATCTGCATCTGTTGCTGTCTTCCCTTTGTTTCTTACCCTCCTAAAACAGATTTTGAGGAGCTCCAGGTAGATGGGTCTTATATTTTTTATACCATATAAAAGGGAGACTGCTGAATTTAAACACAGTGGGGCTGGGGTATAGCTCAGTGGTAGAGCACTTGCCTAGCATGCACAAGGCCCTGAGTTCAATCCCCAGCACCAAGGCGAGGAAAACACACACTGGTATTTCTTGAATTGCTGGGGCCTAATACCCATCCATACTGCTTGTCTGCTTTTTTGGAATCTGCTTTCTGAGTGGTAAGGCTGGGTTGGCCCATCTCATGGGGGCTCTTACCATCTGGCACTGAGCCTGGCACACTGTGATGTAGAGCAGCTGCAGAGAAAGGCCTGCCCTCCAGCCCACACTCTTGAGTTTTCTGGTCCAGCAGACCATTCCTTATTCTGTTCTGCTCCTTTGTTCTTCTGAACCTTCCAGGACTCCAGGCATTTGTTGCCAGGTGATGTCTGTTTTGGAAGCATCCATCCATGTACTTTAAAGAGGGGTCCACTGTGGTCCCTGAGAAGGTGTTAAGCGTGTGCTCTGCAGATGCTCACACTACACTTAGGACTTATCTCTTGAGCTTGTTTCCACTCCAGGTTCTGTTTAATGTATTTATCTGCCATAAGCCTCATGGTTTTTAAAAAACATTTGTTTGTATTGTTGTTGGGACAGGTGCCATTTAAATCGCCTCCATGCACCTCGTTGGATCAAGTTGGGAGGCTGAGCACATTCATATTCCAGTTAGATGGAGTTTTTAAGGCTCTGTTTGCCTAATGAAGCAAAGAAGTTGGAATGTAATTTTTTATGTGTTTGCACTATTTAGAGTCCTAAGCCCCTCATATTCAGCTGTGTTTGTATCTACTGACCAAGCAGGAGAGCTGGAAAGCACTTCTGACATCAAGGGACAGAAGAGGCGTCTTCTGGGTGGATAATCACAACCTCGTGACCCTGTGCAACCTTTGCTGTGGGACTCAGTGACTCAGACTCACTCGCCATCAGCTGTGGCTGGAATGTGTAGGGCTGTGGTGTTTGGAGACACAAATTGCCCTAGGGCTGTGTTCTTGCCTTTGTTTATATAAATTATTTCCCCTCTTTTCAGTGGCAATAAAGGACCCTGTTGGACTTTCTATTTAATTTGTACATGATGTGTAAAATACTTTCTTTGAAAGAAAACTCAAGGCACCGAGTGTGTGTCTGTGGGTGCTTTGCACTTGTGCTTGTCACAGTCAGTCAGACTGGGTCATTAGCCCCCCACATGACATGTTGCACGGGTAAGGTCCTTGATCCAGTCTTCTCCGCATGGATGTTAGGGACTGTATTATCCTGTAAAAGAACAGTTGTCACATGCTGGATCAGTTACAGTGATCGCTGAAGAAACATTTCCTCAAATGTATTATTTAACAGGAATCATGTTCTAGTTTCCACATTGTGTGTTTCACTTTAATAAACTGAACAATGTGAACCTTTCTCAGTATTTCCTTTCTATAGCCAAGCCTTTCCACTATGTCTGAGACATGAAAAAGACAGTTTTATTCCTGCATGTCTTCTGATCTAAAGATTCATCGTTGAAGATCTATGGGATAGGGCCTGGGTTCTTTTGGTCTCTGTTATCTGACCCTGGCACAGACCCACAAAGACTTTCTGTTATGATGCCTGGAGAGGACAGTCCCTCCAGGAGCTACTAGGTGGCTTGGGAAGTGGCCAGGAGATCACTGGGAATCACAGGCAGTTGGGCCTGGAGGGGAAGGTGCAAGCTACGCTGGGCATCATCGTGTGGGGGGTGAGCCTCTTATGTGGGCATGGATGCTTGTCATGACTTCTCAAAGCCCTCTGCTCAGTGACTTGGCCTTAGCAGACTAGGCAGTCGCAGGGCCCTCCAGATTGTCAGAGGCTCTGTCTTTCAGATGACAGATGAACCACATACAGGGGTCAGGTTCATCTTCATGCTGGAGAGATCCTGATATGAGTGGGAACCCCTCAGCCAGATTCCTCGTATTTGGGGAGTGAATTTCGTACTCCAGAGGGCACAGTCTGCTTGATTTAGTCTGCCTCCCTGGTTCCCAGTCTTTGGCATGCATGTAGAAAATAGTTATGGATGAGAGAGAATAGGCATGTAGTGGCTTCCCCTGCTCGTCTCCCCTCCATTCCCCTGGGCTCACCTCGCGGTAGCCTCTGTTCTTTCACCCTTCAAAAGGTGAATGAAAGAAGGGAGACTGAACCCCTGCACAGTCCTATGGGTGATAGGCAGGGATTCGTGTCCCCCCTGGGGTGGAGGAGGGCCAGAGAGGAGAATCTGTTTATCTATGGGGGCATTGTGTATGGGGCAGACCCAGAGAGAACCCACTAGCTCTTTGACCCGCCAACCCAAGAACTATCCTGAGAAAAGGGATCAGGCTGCCACTGTTTCAGTAATCATAGAAGCTAGCATTTGCTGTACATTTACCATGTGCCAAGCCCTGAGCTGAGCATTTTAATTCCAGCTTATCTCTGTACCTCATGGAAGTAGATGACAATCACTCTTGTCTAATTCACAATGTCACAGGATCCAATTAACGGATTCTTGAGAGGTGCAGGTCCCCTCCTATTGAGGCTGCTCACCTAGATGCACCATTCTTCAATCCTGAGTGCATTCTGGAGCAGTGGTTGCTAATGTGTGGCCCTCAAAGGCTGCTCACTGGAAGTCTTGACCCTCTCTCAGGGGTAGAATCCTCCAGTGGCCCAGAGTGGAGGGAAATCTTGTTCATGGCTGTGTGACATGCAGGATGTTCATTACCATCTCTGTTTCCTCATCCTTAAAATGAGAATTTATTCTATTTGCTAGGTCCTGTCCTTTCTCCCATTGACTGGCAAGAAGATGAGGCTCAAGAGGCTAAGGGATATGGGGAGCTGAGATCTGAACCTACATCTTCCATAGAAGTTTTGACCCCTATCTTACCCATGTTTTAATCTCTCTGGACCAATAAACACACAAGATGCTCTGACAACTCCTCTAAGCTTAATAAGGGATGGAGAATTTGGCCTTAGATTTCTTTCTTTCCCTTCCAGTCCCAGTTCCCAGCTGCCAAAGAGACTCCACTGTCTTTTCTAGTGCTGAGGGTTCTTTCATTCTCCCTTCTCCGTATGTCCCAACAAATTCTTTCGACAAAAATAGATTGGGAGCCCACGCTGTGCATTGTGCCAGGCACTTGAGAACCAACTGCCAATAAAGCAGGTGGCTCTGAGGATGCGGAGGTTAGAGGGACAAGCAGCCGCAGCGTGTGGTATACACACCCCTAGAGGGAGTCACAAGGAGCAACAGGACGGATAGACATAGGCCTAGGGTAAATGGTGTGAGACTCACAGAGCAAGAGACAGAGTGTGAGAGACTGAGACACACAAAAAGAGACATGCACAACCAGAGAGGAAATACAGAGAGGCCCACAGACAAAGAGAACAAGCATCATTCATTTTTTGTTTTTATTAGTGCATTATAGTTATATACAATAATGGGGTTCATTTTGACATAATCATGCATTCATGGATAATTTGCTCCACTTCAGCCCCTGTGCTTCCCCATTCTCTCCTCTCCTCCCTGCCCCTGTTCTCCTTCCCCTCTTCTAAAAAGAGCAAAAGACAGGTCAGCACAGTGGTTCAGATTGGAAGCTTTACAGCCAGCAGACGGAGTTCAAGTCTAAGTTCCCACAAGGAGATCATGTGGCTTGAGCTATCTCCTGCCTCTCAAACTCAGTGCCCTGACCTGTAAAATATGAGCGCTACACAGGTTTGTGGACATTGGAGAAGATGAAGATGAGAGAGCCTGAGAGAGGTCTTCCCCTCCAGGGCAGGTCGTGGGCAGGGGCAGCCTTTGGAATGAGGCTGAGCGTGCCAACTGCAGGCAGGCCCCAAGTGCTGGGGGTGCGTGGAGGGGAGGTGTGCTCTGTATCCCAAGGTCTCATCTGCGGGCAGGTACCTAGGCTTTCATTTCCGCAGAGGCCCACGTGAAGCCATATGGAAGGCCTGGTTTCTCCTGGCAGTGACTTGGATTTTCTACTTGGCACAACTGCCGAAATCTCTTCTTGTTTCCTTCTTCCCTCTGAGTGGGAGTGAGGGGGGCATGAATTTCATGACTTTCCTTCCTGTGCTGGGGTAGGGCTGCTTTCTTCTGGCTCTGCCTCTGTGTGCTCCAGGCAACATGGGCTTTGGTAAGTACCTGCAGAACAGGTCATGTTGCTAAGGCTTTTGGAGGCTTGCCTCTCTTGATTCTCACAGGAGTCCCACGAGGCAGCTCAAGTGGGCTTTGTTGTGTGCACTGTGTCTCTGCCTATTGTGTACAGGGTGGCTTTCTCAATTCAGCAGGTAATGCATGCTAAGCACTGCTCATGGTGCCCATGCATGGTGATTTGTTAGTAGTCACCATTATTATTCTTGTCATTTCCCTTATATAGATGGGAAAATAGGTTTGGGGGAGAGAATGCAACTTGTTTAAAATCCCAGTCATAAGAGCTTGGACTCTATCACCCAGGATTGCATTCAGCTTCATGTGGCGGCATAATGACCCCAGTGCCTTAATAAAGAGAGGGTTATTTTTCTCACAAAACCTCAAGGCCAGAGGCAGGATTTTGAGGCTGGCACAGCAGTTTCACAATGCTGTTGCGTCCAAGGTCCTTCTGTCCTTCCATCCTTAGCATATTGCAAAATTGATGCTCTGTAGTTTTTTTCACATTGGCAAAACTTAGCATGAAAATGAGGGGAGTGGAAGGTAGAAGGGCAGTGCCTGTGACAGGAAAGCAAAATCCTCCTAGAAATCCCTAGTAGAGTGGTAGCACCTGCAGTGCCACACCACCAAGTGAGCTGGGGCGGATGGATACTGCTAACTGGGTGCGCTGCTATCCTAAACTCAGAGTTCAGCTTGGAAGAAATTGAAAGGGAGCTTGGACACTGCAGGGTCAAGTGTCAGTGTTGGCCACAGTCAAAACTCCTATGATACTCAGTCTCCAAACGCCTTGTGGCTTCCTCTGTTCCAGGCAGCTTAGACTTTGCCTTCTTGGATCCAAAAGTCCCTATCTTTTAATCCACCCTCTAGCATCTTCCTGCAGGTTATTTTAACCGGATCCTGCCCATATGCGGGGCTCCCTGCCAGTGAGTGCTAATGTTGCTCCCTGGATACTCGGCCTCTGCTGAGGGGATCCAGTGAGGGGGCCCATGTCAGGATGGGGCAGGGGAAGCTTCTCCAGCCCATCTCCCTTGCTCTATTTGACATCAAGGGTGGGTGTCCCTATTGCAGGATAAATGAGAAATCCTAAGCAATGGAGACCTTTAAGAGCCCGTGGCTGAGGCTTTTGAGACAGCTCATTTATCAGTGGTGGAAGTTTTCCTGAAGCACTGATTGAGCAGACCTGTCAGCTGCAAGATCTATGACCTTTATCTCAAGAATGACCCATCTGGGCAGCACCATAAATCTTTCTGATCTGCAAACTGGAAGGCAGAGGTGGGTGAGATGTGGTTTGGGCATCTTAGAGGCAATTTTCCCAACTCCCTCATCCTCCCTTCCTCCAGGACATCTTCACATTGAATGGTAGCACATCAAGGGCTGTCTCCAGCTGAGCTAAACTGAAGGAAGCCACAAAAATGATGGGCACATCCGGCTGGCCTGTCCTCACTGGTATTGCTCCAACTCTAGCCTCGGCACAGAGCCAAGAGGGGGAAACATTTGCACTGGATGAAGGAGAAGGAACCTCACCCTGCGCCTCATGAGGAGGATGGGAGGCAGCAAGAAGAGTGGGTGAGAACTGGAAGACCTAGTCTCAAAGCATCTTTGTCATAATTATCAGGGGACAGGCTCTGAGTGGAGATTTGAATCCCTGACCACCAATTACTGGCCATGTATCCCTGGTCAAAAAAATAGGCCATCCTGGACAGGCAGGTTAGCTCCGGCATTGCATGGCAGAAGTGAGGGAGCCCATGTCCTCAGAGTGCTAACAGCCCCCTCAAAGGGCCTTCCCCAGTCCTGGCCTCACTTCCACCTTGGTGCAGTAGCCTGGGTCTGAGGTGAGGGATGCAGGGAAGAGCTGAGGCTCCAGAAGGCATTCAAATGTATTTTGCAGCCACAGATCCATCATTTTAATGTAACTTGGCCTTCTATTTGAATGATTAACTAAGGTACTGTCTGTCCTGGTGCTGGCGACGGCTGCAGAGTCCTGATAAGGAAGACCATAAAACCATTTCCAGGCAGCAGGACAAGGCATTATGCATGTCCTAGGAAGGGCGACTTGATTTCTAGCAGCTCTTAGAAGACATTTTCTGCCTGAACCTGCCCAGTTCTTCTAGGCACCAGCAGCCTGTGAATGTAGCAGGGCCAGCTCCAGGTTGACTCCAGGAAGCCCAGGGATGGTATGTGTGGGTGGGGGAGACGAGCAAGGAAAAGAACTGGGCTTTGCTGTGGCATGGGCTGCCCATCACAGGGGGCCAATGCGGGCGCCAGAACTCTGCAGTAGCATGGGTGGAGCCCTCCCAGAGCTGGCCTGGGGACCAGACTGTTTCTTCCCTGAAGCAGTATAGGGTTGCTGCCTTCTCTGCACTGATTCTGTACTTTGTATATGTCATGCATTTGCTATATATTTAATCAAGCCCCTTCTGTATGTCAGGCTGAGGGCCCGCTCTAGAAATATAGTGTAAATGACAGAATGCCTGTCCTCATGAGGCCATTGTGAAGATAAAGTTGTAAACAAGGAATTTCAATACAGTATGATAAGCATTAGGGTGGGGGGAGTCAAGGAATCTGTGGAATCATACAAAAAGGTCGGATGGAAGTGAAGGTAAGTCAAGTCCTTACTTTGGATGGATGATGCGTGTTAGCTAGGTGGAGTGAGGGATGGAAGGGAAGAGGAAGCAATGGCAAGCACAGAGGCCCAGAAGTTGGGGAGATGACTTTTTTTGAAAAAGCACAAGTAGTTGAGCATGGCTGAATCATGGAGTATAAGGAGAAGGTGCAGAGAACAGTCTGGAAAGGAATCATTCCACAGAAGGACTTGAAACCACGGTGAGAAGGTGACCATCTTGAAGTCATGGGAAAACACCACAAGTGTCTAGGGCTGACTTTCCCCTCTGAAATGCTGAGATTTTCATGCAGAATGTTATTTAGGTTAGCACTTTTGGCAATGACACCATGAAAGAGTGAGGGGAGCAGGACAGGGCAGAGGGAGAAGCGGAACCATATGATACAACTGCAGCAGAGGCCTCTGGAGGTGGGTGGCCTTTCAGTGTTGTCCTGAGTTGACATGGGGGACTAATAGTATCCCTGCAAAACCAGTCACTGACACCAAAAGCATAGGCAACCAAAGAAAAAGTAGAAAAATGTAGACTTCATCAAGATTAAAAACTTTTGTGCTTTAAATGATACAACCGAGAAGGTGAAAAGACAACTTACTGCAAATCAGGTATCTGATAAGAGTCTAATATCCAGAAGATAGAACGAATTCCTACAATGCAATAGCAAAAGGTAAATAATCTAATTTTTAAAAATGGGCAAACGGTCCAAATAGACAATTTTCCAAAGAAGATACACCAATGGCCAATAAGCACATCATTAATCATCAGGGAAATGCAAATGAAAAACACAGTGAGGTTATACTTTGCACCCATTAGGATGGCTGTAATCACAAAGGCAATAGCGAGTTTTGGCAAGGGTGTGCAGAAATTGGAATCCTCATACACTGCTAGTGGGAACATAATATGGTGAAGCCTCTTTGGAAAATAGGCTGGCGGCTCCTCAAAAAATTAAATGTAGAGTTACCTTGTAACCCAGCAACTTGACTCCTAGGTTTGTACCCCGGAAAATGAAAGAGGTGACTGAATAAAAACTCATACCTAAATTTTCATAGCAGTATTATTCATAATAGCCCAAAAGTCATGGGGCAGGACTCAACTCTATGTGTCCATCAGCTGGTGAATGAATAAGCAAAATTTTGCATAGCCATATAGTGGAAAACCATTCAGCATAAAAAAGGAATTCAGTACTGTACAATCAGGATTTGAATATGTCCCCTCAAAATCATGTGTTAGAAACTTAACCCCCAATGCAATCCATTTGGTGGGGCTTAATGGGAGGAGTTTAGGTCACATTAGCTCCACCCCCATGAATTATTAATGTTAATGGTGAAAGGATTGGTGGCTGCAAGTTCCATCCCGTGCTCTCTTGTATTGTCCTGCCCTTCCACCTGTCCCCATAGAATGACACAGCATGAATCCCTTACTAGAGGCTAGCACCCTGAGACTTAATTTCCTTACAAATTACCCAGTCTGTGACATTCTATTATAGCAACATAAATCAGACTAAGACAATTGGTGAACCTTGAAAGAAGCCAGACCCAAAAAGCCACATATTGTAAGATTCCATTTATACAAAAAGTCCAGAATCAGGCTGGGGATGTAGCTCACTGATACAGCACTTGCCTAGTGTGTGCAAAGCCCTGGTTTCCATCCATGACACACATGTGTGTGTACATGTATGCACACACAGAATCCAGAAAAGCAAATCTACAGAGATAGAATGTAAATTAATGGCTTCCATTTATCTGTGGGAGAGAGGGATAGGGATGACTACCAGGGATCTAAGGGTGTCTTTTTGGAGAGATGGAAATGTTTTGGAATTAGTAGTGATGCTCATACAACTTTATGAATGTACTTAAAGTCACTGAATGTATTTTAAATGGATAAACTTTTATGGTACTTAAATTATGTAAATAAATTATGCCTCAACTGACCCAACTGTCATTGAATGTGCACCCCAACCACCACTTCCACAGGTCATATGATCTTGGGTGAGGCAACCCCCTTCTGCAGGGGGCAATGTCTGGAGAGGATCTCAGCTGTGAGTCACTAGCATACCACACTCCAAGCAGGCTGGGAGGTCACACTGGGGATCTGGGTATGCGCCTTAGCTTCCCTACAGGAGTCATCAAGGGTGGGAGTGGCATAGTCAGATGGTCACTTTGGCAGGTAAATTTCATGACCACCCAAAGAGATGAACATCATTACTCCCACTTCAGATGAGTGACCTAAAACTCCAAGAGGCTGAACAATCAGCAACAGGTCTCATCTCAACAGCTATAGGGAATTTGAATGGAAATATGAGCTCAAGTCCGACCCAGGCTGAAACAGTGTCCCTTGGGAGCATTCCATGCTGTTTTGTTTTCACATATTCACAGATTTGTGTCCCCAGAAAGATGAATTTATTTAAAACCAAGGACATATCTCAGCACCCAGAACAGACCATAAAGAAGGTGCTCAAAAATATTTATTAAACTGAAGTAAGGAGTTCTCTTCCCATCTCCTAAAGATGCCACACACCATTAACATTTGGCCACTGTAGTTTTCTCCCAAGCCACAGGAAACGAACTGAGTAGATGAACAGAATCTTCTCATTTTTAATCTTGTTTTTGGATGAAAATTTTGCTTGTACTTTGTCATCTTGTTTGTACAGAAAATCAAGTATCAGAAGGCATCTTATTTATCAAAAAAATTATTGACTTCATCAATATTTCGGTTTCCTGTCAGATGTTCCCCCACCTAAGCACATTCCCTTGATGACAGGCGGAGAATTATGGGTCCAATAAATTGAAGTCAGGGCTGACGGAAATACAATTTGACTGCTGTTTTCCCCATGAAGCTGCTTCACTGTGGCTGATGGAGAAGCAAGGACATTATCCTTGACATGTGCCATCTACCTCCCTGCCAGGCTTGCTATTTCCAAGGTCCCACATGGGTGCCTCTTGGATACTACCTGGCCTGACTGTTGCTAGGTGCATCTGGGTTGCCTTAGGTAGATTTTTCTCCGTATGGGAGAGGGAGGCAGGAAGTGCATGGGTGGAGATCATTTAGTGGGAGACAGAATACCTGGAGAGGCATTTTCAGAATAGATGACTGTTGTATGATTTCCAAGATCCCCGGAAAGATCCATATATGTCACTTGGATATATGTCACTAGAACTTGAAGCTTGTCAAGGTTAACAGCCTCAACAGTTATTCCTATCTCAGTGTGAAAGTCCAAGCAAATTTGGAAAGGGGAGGAAACAAAGGGCATGGGGGACCTAAGTGGTGGCCAAGAGGGCAAAGAGGGGAAACCTAGAGAACAGGATAGCAAAGTAGCCAAGAGGGCTCTAGGGATGCATCGTCTAGTTAAAGTGTTGGCTGTACTGCTGTGTGTGACCTTGGGCACAGTCTCTCTGTGTCTTTCACCTCAACTTTGAAATGGGACAATTATTATCCTCGATTCATTGAGTTGTTGGAAACATTAAATACAACAATATAAACATGGCAGGTATAAATGCAAATACTATCATAGGAGTAGAGAAAACACAGACTCCATTTCTTCAATAGTGCTCTGATTTTCCTCACAAGTCTCCCACTTGCTGGCTAGTGGGAGGAAAAACTCCTCAATTTTAGTTCACACTGATAAATTTAGTCTTATTCAAAAGTTGACATAATCCTTTTCAGAAGTTCCCAGGCTTTTTAGGTAGAAATGCTCAGCCTCTCAGTTTTTCCAGGTCCCTTTTCTCTAGTCCAGCATGGCATTCAAGTGTGTGAGGGGTTGGATCCTCCTGGTAATGTCCTTGTCTAAATGAGGGTTCAGTTATGGAGGGGAAGGGATACATCAGGATATTTAGTGACTTGGAAAGTTGTTGGGGGAGGTAAGGAAACAGACCCTATTGTACTATGGGTCTCAAAACTATGCTGCTGAAGTTGGGTGTGGTGGCACATGCCTATGTCTTCCTGTAATCAGGAGGCTGAGGCAAGAGGATCGCAAGTTCAAAGCCAGCCTCAGTAATTTAGCAAGGCCCTAAACAGCTTAGAGAGACACTGTCTCAAAATAAAATATAAAAATGGCTGGGGATGTGGCTCAGGGGTAAAGCACCCCTAGGTTTAATCCTTGGTACCAAACAAACAAACAAACCAAAAACTATGCTGCTGAGCTCTACCACCATAAGAGTGCTGCTTTTGCCCCCGGCAGATGGTTTTAGAATCAGCAAGAGCCACACAACTTCCTGTAGGATGCATGAAACCTGTGCCACCCAGACCAGGATTGGGGCATTCCACCTTCTCCCCTCATCTTCCATGCCCAACCACTGTTTTGCCTCAAGGCATCTGATCAGCAGAATCTAAACCACATCTGAAAACCTACCTGCAAATGAACCTGGGAAATGTAGTTTTTAGCTTTCCAGTCTCTGTGGGATACAAGGGGGTTGGAATGCTTGCTGAGCTATTGGTCCTCATGGTCCACCACATTTCTCCCATTTGCCTATTCAATGTCCATCCGTACATGCCCTTCAGGCTATATGTCTAAACAACTGTGGCAACAACTTGATCCTTACCAACCTAATGCAGCTGTCCTCTGCAAAACTCAGGACGTGCTTCCCCTTCTTCAAAGGGCAAGTTCCAACTTCCTCAGCCACTACATCTCTAGATGACACCATTCCTCTTCAAGTTCAGTAACAATTCTGCTTGATACTATACAATTTTAAATATAAAATTAACAACCACAGTGTATACTAGAGCCTATATAAGATGCAAAAAAAGGAGAAAAAAGGATAATTGGAGGGCATGTGTACATATTCATGTATGTGTGTTACACAACATACACATCTACTCATATACACCATCTGTTATGTATCGATGCATAATAAGCACTCCAAAACTTAGTGGCTTATAATAATCACCATTATTATTTCTCACCATTTCGTGGATTGGGCAGGCAGTACCTCTGATCTAAGGTGGTTTGTCTGAAATCCACTGGGGTTCCCTGATGCGTTGTTATCAGCTGGTAGGTCAGCAAGAGGTTGGATGATCAAGAACCACTCAAACATCACTGCCACCTGGTGGTTGGCAGGTGGCTGGAGGTGGCGTCTCCCCTTCCAGCAAGCTAACTCAGCCCTGTTCACATGGTAGTCTCAGGGCTTTGGGCACAGCAAGAGGTCAAACCTCAATGTGTAAACGCTACCTCAGCACTTGTTTATGGGACATCTGCTAATGCACAATTGACCAAAACAATCCACATGACTAACCCAGACTCAAGGGATGAAAAAATAGACTTTACCATTTTAGGGGAGAAGAACTGATGGCCAATTTTGCTGTACTACAATATGCAGCACCATAAAACACATCTCAATACATTTAAAAGTACTGAAGTCATACAAAGCAGATTCTGGCTACATGGAACTAAATTGGAAATCAATAGGATGTCTAAAGGGGGAAAACCTCCAAATATTTGGAAATTAAGCCAAATTCCTTATCAGGCTTGGAGGAGGCTGACAAGAGCCTGTCTTCGCCTTATTTTTCATTCCCATATGGTCTTCTTTTTTTCACAAGAAGGCAACAATTTGGGAGACTTGCCAGCTAATGGTTCTTGGTTTTCTCTGGCACAACCTGTTGCCACATTTGCTGATCTAAAAAGAAAAATTTGAAAGAATCTCAAAAGAATTTTAAAAAGTATTTTTTTCTTAAAGACTGCTTGGTCTATGTAGTGATTTTTTAAGATGCCTCTTGTCAGTCCAAGTTGTCCACACTCTGCTTTCCTATCTCCTCCTGATAATAGTGAATCTCTCCATGCCAGCTTCACTGCTTTCTTGATTATTAGGCAGAATCTGATCATTATTTTGGTCTTTTTAAGTGTCTAGAGAATTGGGTAGTATCTAACAACATCAAATACATATCAGGAGAGCCTCCGGTGTCCTATCCTGAGCCCAAGGCAGACATCACTAATCAATCATGATACCCTGGCTCACCACCTGCTGTAAGCCAAGGCACCATGCAGCCCTTGTCAATCAGAATTGGCACCAGATTTTCCTTTTTAGTTTTAGGTACTTGTCCTTGTGTTCCTTTGGTGCAAATATAATACAGTACATTGCGCTGATGTTCCAGATGTGAGGGCTGGGGCAAGAGACTCACATTATAGGAATATGCTACAAGTGTCAAAAGCACATGAAATTGGCTACACCATACAGTAAAACAATTCACGCCTTTCCTCAATAGTGTGAAAGTTGCAATTTTTTTCCTGTTTGGAAAAAAAAGAAGTACTATGAACAGTGCTATGTAGGGAGATTTAGCACCAAGCTGTCTGTGCCCTTTCCAAGCGTTTTTCCTTTAAAAAGCTTATTCCCAGGTCTTAGAGAGATCCTAGAAACTTTCCCCTCTGTGAGTGAAGAGATTTTCAAATATTTTATAAGTTTCTTCCTTAGGCTTAAGAAAATACCTTACTTGCCACCAGAGGCCCCTCTTTGATTTAGATATGCAAAGTTTAACAGCTACCAGCTCCTCAATTCTTATGTGGATCAGACACTCCTCTGAATGACTTATGTCAGCACATTTACTCCCCACAGCTTTCCTAAGAAGCGAGTATTAACATTCCCATTCTACCAACGAAGAAATGGGCCCAAGTGCTGAAGTACCTTGTCCACAATGGCATGGCTAGTAAATGGCCCTGTTAGAATTTGAATCTGGTCCCTCTGTCATCAAAGCTTTAGCTCACATTCTCTCTAGTCTTTGCTGTAGGTGGTGGGCTACTCTTGGTTTGGGGACTTACGGGCTCCTCTGCCTTTTTTCCTTCTTTTACCTTGTCTTCCTTTACTCAACCAAATCAAACAATTTCCAGTTTCAGTCTCTCCCCATCCTATCAGTCTTCAAAGACTGTTCATTCCTCAGGTAGGGACAGTGTCATATATCGTAGGAACTCCTGTAAAAATGCAGGAGTTTGGGGGCAGAGAAAATTGCCTGAGAGCCGAGTAAGTTCTGGCCGCAGGTCCTTTCTGGAAAGCAGAACTTGAGAGCTGGGAGCTCAGTAGGGCAGGGCAAGAGGGGAGCAGGGGAGCTGGGAGCTTCAAGGTCAAGTGGCACTGACCTCACAGACTTCCTGCCTGAGACCTGGACCCTATTCATTGCCAATCCAGGCAGCAAACCCTCCCTGAAGTATCCATTGTGTGCCAAGCCTCCTGCTGGGCTCCGGGTTTACCCAGATGGGTAAGAACTGCCTCCAGGAAGTCACCTCCAGAGGGGGACAAACAGTGCGCTTGGAAGCCGTAGGCACTGGAGAGTAGGGAGGGGTCCCACGAGGAGAGGGTCCTTTTGGGGCTGGGTTCTTTTGGCGCTGGGTCCTATCAGAGCTTCAGCCCGTTCTGTTATGATTCTCTGTGCCCTGTGTTAGCTAGTTGTAAAGATGAGCTCCTTTCCCTTTGTGGCTTGGATAAATTAGTACACACCATGAAATAGATAAACTGCTGGTGCTCCTGCTATGAGGGCACCCCATTACAAACCAAAGCCTGCAAGCCAGGAAGTCGTGCTCCTGACTTTGGCTTAGGACCCATGTGGCACACTCTTCTTTGTTTTTCTCTGCGTATAATATCTTAAGATGCATGTAAACATTTCTCCTGAGGGGCTGGCCCTTGGCTGTCAATAGTTCCACTTGGTTTCAACTGCTTTGGAGGAAGGGTGCCCTTTTGCTGCTGTCCAAGTGACCACCATGTGGGGCTCAGAGGTGTGGCTCAGGGGTGTGGCTCGGTGGAGCACTTGCCTAGCTTGAGAGAGGCTCTGGGCTCTATCTTCAGTACCCGTGTGAGATTACTCTCTAAACCTGTGTTTGAAGTGAAACTGTCTCAAACACATCCTTAAATAGGAGGGGGGAATCTCCAGCCCTTTTGGTTTGCTGTGTTAAGACGAACACAGTTCCCCAGGAGTTACTTAACGGCGTCCTCTGCTCAGCTGCCTTTCTCTGGCGCTGGAGGAGCTTTGGGCGAGGTCTGCTCAAGCCCCTGGCCTGGCGGAGTCCTTGGGCTGTCTGTTCTCGTTCCCTGTAAGTCCCAGCTGTGCCTTTCTCTGCTCTCAGGGTTCAACCGCACTGAGTTTTGCCTCGGGTCCACTCTCTGTCAACACTCCAAACCAAATGAGAAAGCTTCATTCCAACCCGCCGATCCCAGCTGGGGAAGAGAAAACAAATGCTTCTGCTGTGCGTGACACTGAGTCTCCTGCGGGCCCCAGAGGTTGGTCTGTCTTCGTCTGTGTTGGCCTGGCTCTTTCAGCTAATATCAGAACTTAGCACTCGATATAGCGTGTGATATTAGACCTGGGCCCTGGAGCCAGCTCCTTGTGTGCCCGCTTGCTTGGCACTTAATATTAGACCAGGGCCCTCTAAAATCCAGGGGCGCAAACCAACCGCAGGACCTGCAGCGCCTGCGTGCGCGTCCCGCCCCCCCGCGCGCAAACTCCGTGCCGCCCTCCCCAGTGCTGTTTTTGCGGAATGCTGCTGGAAATGGCAGCATAGGCAGAGTGCTCCCAAGGTCCCAGCGTAATTTGGTTTTATTACAAGGGTTTTCATTTTGATGGCAACATTATTCTTTTCATGGAAGAAATTATCTTCAAATTATTTAATCTCACTCTGTTATCTCCGGGGGTACTTTGGGGTATATCGCTGCAGTCATTACAAACTGCTGGGAAATAGCTGGCCTGCCTGTTGTTTTAATCATCACCACAGGCCCACATTTGGAGGGAGAGAAGGTAGATGGTTGCACAGAGTCATTTAGTTCCTGAAATAATCCTGAAATATTTGTGCTTTCTGGAGTAAGAATACTGGGTCGTTCCATTGCTCCGGAGGAAAGTGTTAACAGCCAAGAAGCAGCTGAGTGCTCTCATGAAGGAGGCAGGTTCTACCACTGCTGTCTTCCCTGCGATAATGTGTGTGTTATTGTGAGATGCAGGTCCTCTGCAAAATATTCTTTTTTTTTTGTAGCCTGGAATCTAACAGGCATTAAAAAATTGTAGGAGTAGTTGTTGATAATTATAAAGAAGCAAAATCAGCTGGCTCTGAAGCCTGGGAGGACCCTGGAGCTGGAGGAGATGGCCTCTCAGGAGCAAGAGATTGTGGTTCAGCCTGGTATTGCCAGGACAGATGGCACAGTGGTCCCAGATCCTATCCCAGAAGCAGCCCTGGAGGAAGGCAGAAGGGGAGGGTCTTAAGTGAACCTGAGACCATGGATGCCTGAGCTGTGCCCGCTTCTCTAGCCAATGTTCTCTAGACAAGCACCCCCCAGACCACTGTGGCTTGGAGGGTGAGCTCCTGCTGGCATATTATGCCTCCTAATTAGGTGGCCTGAAGGAAGAGCTGGGGTCACCCCTGGGATTAATCATGAGGCACTTAGGACAGGGGCTGGGCCACTACATAGACATGGAAATGGGACCACATAAGTGGCTGCTCCAGGTGTAGGCATTCAAAGCAGCCCTCAAATTCCTGGGTCTGGAATGCCCTCCCGGCCACACTTGTCTACCCAGTTCACATGTCTCCTCTTCTTGGCAGCCTTTGCTTTTGACATTCACCTCCCTAGAAGGGTAGATTGCTGCCTCCTTTGTGTCCCTAAGGGACCTCATGCAGGCCCTTGGGAGGCACTTGCACCAGGAATTGCAATCATTGTTCATGATGGCATACTTATCTGTCCCCAGCAGACCTTCAGATCTATAAGGATAGAGACTGGCATAATTTCTGGCCCAGAATATGGTCTCCCTAAATGAATGGTAAAATGCTCTTTAGTAAGCTCTGTGCAGGAAGACACCAAGAAAGGGTGTGAAAGATGGGACATGGACTGGATCCGGGCCTGATTCCTGGATCCGGACCTGATTCCTGGATCTGATTGATGCTCCGTGGCTGTGTAACCTCACGTCTCTAGGATTCCATTTCCACATCTGTGGATAAGAGGGTGATCTCCAAGGGTACTGGTGAGGCTTTATGCTGGTCAGGTGGAGGGGTGGTGCATAGCTCCACTCTCCTGCCTGTGGAGAAGGGCACACCCACATCCAAAAAGCCTTTTTGGACAGACTGACCTGGTCAACTTCATTCTCAACAGATGGATGAGCCCTCTTCCGGGGTAAAAGGTGTGATGCCAGGCAAGAGCAGCCGTGTGCCAGGATGTTCCTGCATTATCTCATCCCCTTCTCTCGGCAACCCTGTGCAGTAAGTTACCATTATTGCCACTCCCATTTTGCATATGGGGAAACTGAGACACAGAAAAGGAAAGGGATTTCCCTGAGGTTTCTGAGATTGTGGTCCTGGTGAATCTATTTCACTGCCTTGTCCCTAACCAGTGTGTTTCATTGCCTTTCTCTGCTTTGGAGGAGCCTGAGGGCAGGAGATCATGCCAGGTTTGACCTCTCCACCACAGGCTTGGAAGCACATGGAGGTGGTGTAACAGTGTCAGCCTGGAGAGAGGTGGAGAGGGAATCTGGAGAACCATTGCCTCAATCCTGATTTGGGGGCTCCCAGGCCTTTCCTTTCTGACAGCTACATTCCAGTGGCCTCAGGCAACCCACGACCTGGCCTTCGCCTTTCAGCTGGAAGGTTGTCTCTCTTCTTGTGTCATTCCCGTGGACAGCAGGGGCCTTGCTGTCTGGTGGAGAGCAGAATTCCTCCATAGTCACTGTCATTGCAGAAGAGGGAGCTGCAGCCCTTCTTCTATTCTACATGGCTGGCTCCAGCTCTCCAGGGGCCCACAGGGAGGTTTAGCGAAGAGGTTAGGGTGTGGCTTAGAAGTCGGACAGACCTGGGGTTTGAATCCCAGCTAACACATGCAAGAGTTGCTAACCTTTCTGAGTCTCAGAGTCCTCACCATTCCACTTTTCTGGAATGGTGGTCTGGCTCCCAATAGATGTTCAATAAATTGTAACTGTTATTATCATTAGAAGACGAATGACTGAACCCATTGCCCTGGTGGGGATGGGGGTGAGGAAACAGGGGCTTGTGGGGGGCTTGGGGCTGCCACAAAGGCCTGGTCCAAAAGCAGGAGCAGCTTAGCTTCGCCATCGGCTTTCCTGGGCATGGTGCCTCCTGTGGTAGAATCGTGGCCTCCTGTCCTCTTTTGAATGCAAGCATTTCGTGAAGGCTATTGATCCTCTCTAGAAAAGATGGTGTGAGATGAGAAAAAGGTTAGCATTTATAAATGGCTAGATTTGTATTTCTGATCATATCACAGCATTAATTTGGGATTTGAGCAGGGTTTAGGTTGGGTTTTCCTGGCTCTTGGTATCTTAGCCCTCTCCCCATTTTGTGTGGCAAGTGGTGACAGGTGGCAAGTTTTTCATGTCCTTCCCTGGCCCCAGGGAGCCATGATTGGGGATAGCTACCTTAGCTGTCAGTGGGGAGAGACACATGGAGAAGAAAGATGGGGAGCAAGTACCCAGAGCTGCTCTTGGCTTTCTTCCAGGTGCGAGGGGTGGTGTCTGGAGAGGCTGAGACGCGGTCACCTGCTGTAGCACTAGTGCTTGGGTCGTTGCCCTGGGGCTGCTGCGAGGCCTCTGTGGGAAGGTACTTGGCTCAGCTCTTCTCAGTCTTGCTTGCTGCTCCCCATCCCAACCCTCCCTGTCATCAGACTCAGCGTACCTCTCGCCAACCAGCTCCATCTACCACCCTTTCAGGGCTTCCTTCTGCTACCACTTGGATGAACGTGTCAGCCTCACATTTAATCTCTCTGCTTCCTGCTTCCCTCCAGCCCCCATCTATCCTCTGCACCATAGCTAGTGTGACCTTTCCAAAATGGGAAACTGCTCTTGTCCCTTGCCAGCCCAGTTTTTCCCCATGTTGCTGGAGACATAAAGCAGCACTGGGAACGCAGTCCCTGGAGCCCAATGTGCTTGGTCCATCTTTTCCTCCTCACCTGGCCGCAGTCTCCTGCCTGCCCCCCAGCCTCCCTTCAGGACCTCAGACGTTAGGGTATACACATGTTGTTCCCAGCTTGCCGTGTTTTTCCCACCTCAGCCCTCCCTTGGTTTGATGAAAACCTCTTTATCTTTTATGTTTCTGCTTCTCTGTCCTCAGGTCTGCCATGATCCCATCAAACTAAATCAAATGGCTTTATTCAACACCCTCATGATTTCCTTTTCTTTCTTGGAATCTGTTGTTCTTAACTACATATATTTTTAAAAAACGTACCATCAACATTTATTGTTAAGTTCTCCCAAACAGGCTAGCCCCAGGCTGGGGGCCCTGGGCCTCCAAGGGAAACACAGTCTAGGAGCCTGGTGTGGCTGCCCTAATGTGTGCCAGTGGCCCTGGGGTCTGTCAGGTTTCCCCCAGGACTTTTCAGGTCCTGAAGTCCTTGCGGGGTCTGGGCTGTGTCAGACTCAGGAGAGCTGCCTTCAGGGAGGAGCAGCACTTGTGGGGAGATAGGGAGAGGTCATGTGCTGCCTCAGACCCTGCTAAGTCCAACATCATCAGTATATCACTGGGGGGAAACTGAGGCAAGAAGGTGGAACCCAGAGGAAAAAGTGACAGTGAGGTGGGCAGGACCAGCATTGTTCAGCCTGAGTCAGAAGGGGGTAAAGGGGGAGGCTTCCAGGTCTTTCTCCCTCCTGGCTGCTGGAAGACTGAGGAGGAGAGGAGGGGGCTTTGGTCCATCAGGGGTGAGTCTTGAGTTGCTCCAACCCTCAAAAGGGCTGCAGGGCAGCCAGGCTGGAGGGGCTGCCATGCTGAACTGTCCTACAGGCTCTGACCCTTGGTCCCTGCCCTGGAGAGGATGGAGAGAAAGTGCTAGCAGCCTCATCCCTGCTGGCCCTTCACCGAGCCTTCTTGGTCCCCCTCTGGTTCTACAGCATAGCATAGGAGAAGAATAATCCCACAAACAGCACCAAGAGACCTGTGGTATGGCAACAGCATAAGCTCGAGGCAAGAAGGACTTGTGGGTGACATGCTGGCTGTCGATAAATGGCAAGAGGATCACCCAGGTGGTGTAGCTGGTGAAGATGATCAGGTGAACAGCAAGGAGGCCAAGTCCCACCACCTGGGTTGTCCCCACGGCCTGGACTAAAGGGAGGGCTCAGGTGATGAAGTGACTCTCCATTTGGGTTCCTAATGGAAGGAGCATCACAGCCAGTTTACACTGTAAACTTCCCAGTTGTTCAACATCTGCACAGAGTGCCTGAGCCCCAGCTCCTGAGCAGGCCCCTGGCCCCACACCCTGATGCCTCTGACCCCAGAGGCACTCGGCCCCAGCATCTACATACAAATTTTTTGAAGTTGCTCCATTCAGAGTCTCTCTCCAGTAGCCTGAGGGCTCTAGGAGGATGGTCTTGCATAGAGACCGGTACACAGTAGGTGCTCAAAGCCATTTGCTGAATGGATGAATGGAAGTTGCTCCCTTTTCCCTACATTGGTTTTACCCCATCCTTTTCTCTTTAAAGAGCTTCTCTGGAGATGATTGCCTTGTATTTTTTTTAAACTTGTGAATTTTCACTCTATAGTAAATTGACAGGAGAACAGCAGCTCACATAGATTAAGCACCAGGTGCTACCCACCCCATATCTTCACGCACTTCCAGCCTTTGACAAGGGCCATGGCACCTTTCCCAGAGGGGTGTGCAGGGCCTCCCTCCTTTCCTTGCAGCGTGGTGGCAGGCACATGTGAGTTTCCTCCCGGAGCTCAGTGTGATCTGCCACTCTCTCCTTGAAGGGCTTCCTGTCCTTGTGCCATATGGACACACTCACTTTTCAACAGGCACTTGGGGAGCACCAGGCATGGTGCCAGGCCCTGGGGGAAGCTGTTAGGAGTGCAAGCTGTCAGGTCAGAAAGTCCCAGATTTGTTCCCAAGTCCATTACTTATTAGTGGTATGCATTGGGACACTTATTCAACTTCCAGTCCTTAGTTTTCTCATCTGCAAAAAGGGATTATAATGGTGCCCAAAGCAGAGAGTTGTGGAGTGGGCTGCAAGAGGCCAAACCTGAAAAGCATTTAGGACGGTTCTTGGCCTGTGGTGACATGCACAGATGGCAGCAGCTGCTACTAGTGGTGTAGATGTAAGGAAAGTGAAATTAACATGAGTGAGGCCAGACACTTCCATAAATCCTTTCTGTGCCGTGCCACTGTGGGTTCCCTCAGTGGAGGGCTGAGGCAGGTGGGCTGTGGGTGGTGCACAGAAATCTGGTGGCCTTGTGGAGCTATCAGGAAATTTGTTCTGGTTGTGTGTATGGGGCTTTCACTCAGCATATGGGGCTGTTTGGCTGGGAGCCACATGTCTATGGGAATCCAGGGCCTGGTGGATCTGGCCTGTGTGTGGAGAACTGTGGAATATTTTATCTGGAGGGGGACAAAAGAAACTTCTGGGTTTTCTGCTTCTTAGAGGACACCTCTTCTCTGGCCTGGGAGGGCTTCAGATAATGGCAGTTGATCCCTGCACACCAAGGAGAGAGCCGTAGGATGGTGGGAGAGCTGAACATGTTCCCCTTCATTGAGTGGGGAAGACAGCATCTTTGCTTTTCTTGAAATCACAGATTCTTAGAGATGAAAGGGACATTGGAGATTGTTTTAGTTAGCTTTTTTCATTACTGCAACTAGAAGACATGACAAGCACAATTTGAGGGGGAAGATTTATTTCAGGGCTCATGGTTTCAGAGGTCTCAGTCCATAGTCAGCAAGTTCCATTCCTTGGGGCTTAAGGTGAGGCAGAACGTTATGGCAAAAGAGTGTGGTGGAGGAAAGTGGCTCAGGACATGGCAATCAGGAAGTAGTGAGAGAACTCTGTTCAACAAGAACAAAATATATGCCCAGAGGCACACCCTCAATGACCCACCTCCTCCATCCACACCCTACCAGCCTACAGTTGCCACTCAGTCCTTATCAAGGGATTAATTCACTGATTGTGCTAAGACTCTCATAACCAATAATTTCACCTCGAAACCTTCTTGCATTGTCTCACACATGAACACCTAATATTCAAAGCATCAGAGATCGTCACAGATGTAGTTTCATAGATGAAGCAACTGAAGTATACACCCGCAATTTGGCTTTGCTGTGACCCACTTTCCTTGCCTGTAAAATAGGGATATTAACATCTCTTTTGCAGAGCTGGTGTGAGAATACTGTGTATGGAATGGGCTCAGCAAAGTGCATGTCTTATGGTAGGTGTTCAGTAAATGTAATTCCTCTCTTCTGTGCCTGCCACTCCATGTTCTGCTAGGTTTCTTTTATTGCATTGAGGAGATAAGGGGGCTTCTTTGAAGATTTGCAATGTAACTTTCTTTTTTTTTATTCATAAGTGAATAGCTTAAACTTGAACTTGAATCCTTGTCCTGATACTGTTGGAAAAAAAAAAACTTGGACAAATCTCAGGACTTCTTTGGGATGTGATTTCCAGGAATGTCTTCCCATTTACCTCACAGGTAAACTTCGGTAACAAAGCTTAAATGCAATCTTGTGTAGGAAAAGGCATTGCAAAGTATAAAATGCCTGGTGAGTGGAAGGTACCATCCTTCCATCCTGTCTGTATTGTCTCTTCCATGTCCAAAGTGGAGTTTTCTGCTAGAGGAATATATCTCAGGAATGAACTGTGAGTGGGCGTAAGTTACATTTTGGTCCTTTGAATGAGTCTCGAAGTGTGTAAAGGCTTTGAGCTGGTCTAATTAATTCCCAACTGCAGGCTTTCTTCCCCCTTCTCTTTCCTCTCCCCTGATATGTATGAAAGCTGAGCATTTCCCCTTATATTCCATTCCAGTAATGATCTGTATAACCAAGAGTGAACTGCTTCTGAATAGGCTGGAAATAATTCGAGACTTATTGAGTCAGAGTGTTACAATCTGATCCTGATTCATGATAACTAAGGTTGAATTTCATTATGGAAGAGACAAGTCTCTGGTTTATTTGCAGCAAAAGGGGCAATTTAATCTGATACATGTGCTGACGTTCTTTTTGAGAACAGCAATGGTTATAGCATCTTCCTCATGCACAATTAATCATGTCTTTTAATATTTTTCCTCTAACAGTTTTATTCTTTTATCTTCTAGGCATCCCTGCTAAATATCATCTTTTCTTTCTCATTAAAATGTTTGTTAATCCTCAACCAGTTATTGTGCTTAATTAATCAGGTTAGAGGATTAACAAAAATCGGGATTTTCAGCAGTTAAAACTATAGGCAGGTCAGGATCACAAAACATAATTTTAGTCTGCTGATGGCTTCATTACTCAGTCTTAGTTTTGAGGATGAGTAAATTATTTGTTTTTCTTTCCAGATGCTGCTCTCATCCCAGTCTCTGGGGCTTTGGGAACATGAGAGGTACATTTTTGCTGGCTTCAATATGTGTACAGTCTCAGGAACATGTTCTGGAGAGGAATAATGTCAGCATGCATAACAAGTTAGGGTTCAGGGTTAAAAGTAATTACTTTAGAATCTCATTGTCTTCCCAAGTCTTCTGGAAGCTCTAATAGCTGGTTTCTTAATGGGTAACGAGCAATAATAGTGAGAGTTTCCATGAAATTGAGTGTTCACTGAGCCAGGCACTGTGTGAGGTACTTCACATGAATTACCTCATTTGATCCTCATGGAACCCAAAAAGAAATGTGCTAAAGGTCTCCCCCTTTCAACACATGGGAAGATCGGGATACAGAGAAGGTAGTAGCTTATTCAAAGACATACAGATGGGGAGTGATAGAGCTGGAGTGCTCTGGGTATACTGAGTAAGCACTGAATTGGGATCAGAAACTGGTATTCCAGCCTTGATTATTGTACTAATACTGTAATCTTGGAAGTCAATCAACTTCTCTGAATTTCATTGGATTTATTGGGTTGTTTTTGATTTGTTTGTTTGTAGAACATAGAAAATATGATTTTTCTTTAGGCTTTTTTCTAGCTCTGACATTCTGGAATACTGAGAAATTATATTGAGAATAAAAAGGGCCACCAAAGTGCACTGAATAGAATTATCTCCCATGCAGAACACTCCAGCTGGCCTTAATTTCTAGCCACGGCACCTCTGTGCTGGTGCCTATAATGTCCTCACCAGACTCTGAGCCATTCTCAACCACCTAACGCTCTAAGCCCCTTGAACATTGCCCTCAATTTTGCAGTTTCTCCTCATGTGCCTTGAAGTCCAGACGACACGTAAACAACCAGACCAAGAACAATAATTCTGTTTCTTGGTATTGAGGCGTGTATCAATTTTCTGTAATTCCTTGTAGCAGACTGAGCATACATTATAGAGTTCAAGTGTTTTGAAAATAAGCTATGAAGAATTGTTATCTGCTGAAAGAACCAGCAATTTGTCAACTTTCAGCAGCTGAGTGGCTGAGTGTCCTCGGTTGCTGTGTGCGGTCCGTGCTGGCCTTAGGGAAGTGTGAGCAAGGGAGGAGGAAGACAAGGAAAGGGTGCCCCTAGGCTCTCAAAGAGAAAAATAACTTCACCGTTGGAGCCGTGATGGGACTTTCACAAGGACCTGAAAGAGGATATATAAATTGTGACACAGAAGTCCAAATTTGCATCAAAATATAAAAATAAAAAAAATCACAAAAACTTTGGCATAATATGATTCAACCACACCCTGCCCAACTGCTGCCCTCAACCAGCCCAATGAGGTTTTGTACTTTTGTTAACACCAGCAACCTCAGTGTTACTTGGCCCTCTTGATAAACTTCTTACACTCTTCCAGCAATTTTGTAATTCTTATTTCAGTTATGTTTGTCTGATGACAACCATTGTTTGAACAATGAAACAAAATAAAAATCTCTTTTGCTTTTAACCTTTCAGCAGTCTCTGCTCTTGTAATTGTCTCTTTTGTTTATCTCCTCTTTCTTTGTCTTCCTTCCCCTTTCCCCCAATCCTAGTTTCTTCCATCACTGTCTTTCCTCTCATTTAGAGTTCATGGAAGAGATTGCTCAGGGATCACTGCTGTAGCGGTTAGAAGAGAAACCTAAGGAGCAGGTCGGCAAGTAGAATCAGAACCATGGACAGAGCCACACGCATGCGCAGCTTTCTGCAGCACTACCCTTGTGCTTAATTTAAAATGCATCCAACAACATCACCTCAGGGCAGGATTGCAACCTGCAGGAAAAAGTTCATATTCTCATTTAGAAGCTACAGAGCTGAAAGTGGACTAATACGTTCCCTGTTGTTCTAGGAAAATGTTTTATTCCTAGGAGCCTGTCAGCCCAGCCGAAATTTGTGTCAGAAAGTTCATTGTTGCCAGCTGTGAGAAGGGTGTGAGGATCCTGTGACAGTTGGTGAGATCTGGGATAAAAAGGAAGAAAAATCCAGAGTTGACTTTGACCAGAGTTATGGGGCTGAGATGGGGCAGTGTGTTCCCTAGTGGAGTGGTGAGTGCTTGGTCTAGGGCTTTAGTCCGCTGAGAAGGACACATGTGGCCATTTACTGCGGTAATGGGTGCGAAGTGTACACTTTTTTCTCATAGGAGGAGGATCAAGTGACATACAGATGACGTGCAGATTGGTTGCCACTAGCTCATGTAGCTTATAGAATGTCACAGAGCTAGAAAAGTGAGAATGTAAATCTCAGAATCATCACCTAGAAGTAAGGGATCCAGTATGGTAGAGTACTTTTCCCCCAAATAGCTACCATTAACAGGGAACTCTTGAGGAGTGGAGGCAAGATGCTTTGCTGCTCAGAACTGGCCTGGGATGGATGGTAGAGAGAAGGACGGGGGTGTTATAAAGACCATGTCGCTGAGAAACAAAAAACATGTAAATATTAATTATTTATTTTTGAATGTGTGGAACATACAATAATATATAAATTTTTTTTGAAAGAGGGGACAGTGAGAGAGAGAGAGAGAGAGAGAGAGTATCAATTTTTATTGAGTTTTTCACATGGCTTTCGTTGCTCTGAGACTTCATCATGTACGTGGTGCTGGGGTTTGAACTTGTGTCCTTGTGCATGCCAGGCAAGCGCTGTAACCGCTGAGCCACCACTCCAGCCCCAATATATAAATTTTAAATGTATGAAAGATGTTGTGATATTTTTATTGTTTTGCAGGACCATTTAACTTTGGTAACTTAAATTTGTCAATTTGTTCTTTTATGGTATTTTGGTTTTGTGTCGTTTTCAAAAGCCTTGACTTTAAGATGATTTATAAAATTATAGAAATATATATCGTCCTTTTTTTTCCCTAGCACTTCTATGGTTTTTATATTTTTAATTTTTTTAAAAAAATTCAAGTTTCTCTCTTTTTCTGTTTCCCAGCCTCTACTTCTTTCCCACAGTAATTGTTGCCACCAACTTCTTGTGAATCCTTCCAGAATTGTTCTATGCACATAAAAGCATATGCATAGAACATATGATATTGCAGCCTTTGAAGGTAAATGGATGGTGTTAGAAGAAATCATGTTGAGTGAAGTTAGCCTAACCCAGAGAGTCAAGGGTCAAATGTCTTCACTCATCTGTGGAGGCTGGAGCTAGACCCTGGACTGTGTGAAAGGTGGTCAACTCTCATGTATTAGACCCAGCAAAGGTGTAGTAACACACAACCTAGGACATTCATAGAGATTTATCAGGAAGGAGGGGGGAGGGGGCAGGGGGAATGGTAAGGTTGAGAGAATAGGGTGGGCTCTAGGAGGTACATTAATTTTAAGAATATATACATATCATGTTGTTTCATTGGATGCATTTTTGATTGTATACAATAACTAAATTTCTTAATAAAAAATTTCAATCTTCTCTCTTTTTCTGTTTCCCAGCATCTACTTCTTTCCCACCGTAATTGTTGCTACTGATTTCTTGTGAATCAGAATTGTTCTATGCATATAAAAACATATGCGTACCACATTTCTCCCTCTTTATACACAAGTAGGAGCCTACCATACATGTCATTATGCATCTTCTTCATTTCACAAGACATCTTGGTGTGAGCACACATCAAATGGCCTCATTCCTTACAGATGCTAAAGGCCTTTAGAACATGCGATTGTATGCGAGATTCCAACGCCCCTGTTAGAGAAGGCGCAGACACCCTGTGATGAGGAGAACTGAGTTACCCAGAGGTTCTGTAATGTGCCCAACTTTTATCTTCCCAATAGTAACAGCACCAGCAAATTCAGGTCTTGGGGTTTCATTGCTACACACACACATCGCTCTTCCACTACACACAAAAATTATTCCAGACGTTTTCTCCAGAAAGATTCCTGTCACCTTATTCTCCTACTGTTGAATTCTCTGTTTTGATTTGTCTTTATGTCTCCAAATCTAGACTGCTGGAAATTCTCTTCAGGCTGCCATTATTCTGCTCGTAAGTCAGCAGCTGATTGCACTAATTCTTCTTTGTCATCTTCTGAACACTTTTGTTTTTCCCTTTTCCCTTAGGTGTTCTGTGGTTTCACTAATAATACATCTTAAAGTGATTTAGATTAAAACTTACCCTTGAAATTTGTTGGTTTTCCTTTATGTGTTCTGAAAAACCTTCTCCAAACTTTGCCCTGGCTCATTTTTCTTCTCTTCTGCTTTTTGAAATTCTGATGAAATGTTAGGTCTTTTCTCTCTCTCTCTCTCTTGTCTCTTTGTTTTGTAACAGCTTTTATTGAGAAATATTTAATATACAACACTGTACACCAATTTAAAGTATACAGTTCTATGATTTCTTCGTATCTCCATAGAGTTGTCAAACAATCACTACAATCAGTCTCAGAACTTTTAATCAACTAAAAAAGAAATCGTATGACCTTTAGTTTTCATTTCCCAGTTCCTCATCCCACTCAACCCTAAGCAACCATGAGTGTACTTTCTGATTGTATATATTTGCATGTTTTGGACATTTCATATAAATAAATGTGGTCTTTTGTGAATGGATTCTATCATTTAGGAAAATATCTTCAACATTCATCTATGTATAAATGTATCAGTGCCTCATTCCTTTTTATTGCTGCATATTATTCCATTGACCAGATAGACCACTTTTTGTTTATCCATTCATCAGCTGAGAGATACCTATGTTGTTCTTACCTTTTGGCTATTAAAAATAATGCTGCTGGGGCTGGAGCAGTTGCTCAGTGGTTGCAGTGCTTGCCTGGCATGTGTGAGTATGTGGGTTCAAACCCCAGCACCACGTACTCAATGAAGTGTTGGAGCAATGAAGGACACATGGGAAACTAAATAAAATTGATTCTCTCTTTCTCTCTCTCTCTCTCTCTCACTGTCCCTCTCTCTTTTTTTATAAAGAGAATAATGCTGTTATAAATATTCACGTATAAGTTTTTGAGTGGACATATGCTTTCATTTCCTTAAGTTTATACCAGAGTAATTGTTGGGTCAAATGGTAACTTTGCATTTAACCTTTTGAGGAACTTACAGCTTTCCAAAGTGGCTTCACCATTTTACATTTGCACAGGCAAAGTACAAGCATTCTGATTTCTTCAAATCTTCACCAACACATGTAATTATCTGTCTTTTTTTCATTATAGCCGTTCCATGTGAAGTGTTATCCCACTGTGTTCTCAATTTGCATTTTTCCTGAGAATTAATAATGCTGAGCCTGTTTTGAAACGTGCTTGCTGGCCATTTGTATATCCTCTGAGGAAATGTCTACTCAGACTTTTCCCCGTTTTAAAATTGGACTAGCTAGGGTTTTTCTTAGTGTGTTTTAAAATATTTTAGATACAAATCCCTCATCAGTGTGGCTTGCAGATATTTTTCCCATGTCACCAGTCCTTTACACCCCCTTTTGTTGGTATCCTTTGAAGCAAAAATGTTTTTAATTTTGATAAAGTCCCATATATATTTTTTCTTTCATTTCTGTGCATTTATTGTCATATCTAAGAATCCATTGCTTAGTGCAACACAGAAGAGATTTATCCTCATATTTTCTTTTAAGATTAAGATTTATATAATCCTGTTTCTTACATTCAGGGATTTGATCCATTCTGCGGTAATTTTTGTATATGGTGTGAGGTAAGAGTCCAACCTCATTCTTTTGCTTTGGGTATCCAGCTGTCCCAGTGCCATTTGTGCTTTCCACACAGATCCCTTTTGAAAATTAATGGATAACAAATGTATGGATTTATTTTCGGTCTCTCAATTACGTTCCATTGATGTAAATGTGTATTCTTGTGCCAGCAAAGCGCAATCTTGATTACTGTAGCTTTGTAGTAAGTTTTGACATTGTTATTTTTTTAAAGAGATTGGGAAAGAATGGGGGGAATCACTTTTATTTATGTTTTCATCTGGGTTTTGGTTTGCTGACACTTTGTTGTGTATGTGGTGCTGGGGTTTTATCCGGGGTCCTTGCTCATGCTAGGCAAGCACTGTAACTGCTGAACCATTGCTCCAGCCCTGAAATTATTAATTAGCCGAAGCCTCATTTGCTCAATTCAAGGTTGAACTCATGAAGAGGCAAAAAATACCAAGCAAACAAGTCTTTATTGGGGCTTATGCGGGAGCAAGGGGAGACAGTGCATGGGTAAGTGTTCCCGGACTGGCTCTCTGAAGAGGTGTTGGACACAGTTTTATAGTTTGCCTTCTGTCTCTGCACAGGGACACTGGTGCTTATCGCAGGGTTTCTGCTTATGCCTTGTCTGACATTTGCTCTCAGTCTCCAGGTCTGCCCTGGGACCTTGCTCACAGGCCATAGGGTCCTTTTGTGTTCCACCAGCAGAAAGACAACTGAGAAGGGCTCACGACCGCCACCTAGGGGTCACACTGGTTAGAGCAGGGCATTCTGTGTAGGGGTTAGGGTCGGGGAGTCCTTTTGCAAGCTTTGGCAGAAGCAGACAGTTCCTGGATCTGGTTATCTGTGGACACATTCTGTAAAAACACCTTATGTCAGGGAAGAAAACCTTGGCAGGGGAATCAGTGCCCGCTTTATTCTGTTTCAAATCAGGAATCGCAAGTCCTTCAATGAATTCTTCTTTTCCAAGAGAGTTTTGGCTATTCTGGGTCTCTTCTGTTTCCATGTGAATTTTGGGATCATCTTGTTAATTTTTACAAAGAAACCAGCTGGGAGTTGGACAGAAATTACCTTGAATTTGTAGATGGAGTATCTTAACAATATTAAGCCTTCTGATCTATGAACTAGGGATGTCTTCTATTTATTTAGATCTTTAATGAATGAAACTAAAAATGATTTGTAGTTTTTAGACCAAGTTTTGTCCTTCTTTTAAGAGTTAAGTCTATTTCTAAGTAGTTTATATTTTTAAAATATTATTTTAAGTGGAATTGTGTTTTTTTTTTAAGAGAGAGGGACAGTGTGTGTGTGTGTGTGTGTGTGTGTGAGAGAGAGAGAGAGAGAGAGAGAGAGAGAATCAATTTTTATTTAGTTTTTCATGTGACCTTCGTTGTTCCGAGACTTCTCTGTGTATGTGGTGCGGGGTTTGAACTCGCATACTTGTGTATGCTGGGCAAGTGCCATAACCACCGAGCCACCACTCTAGCCTTGGAATTGTGTTCTTAATTTCATTTTCAAACAGCTAATTGAATAGAAATGGGACTGATTTCCATATATTAATCTGATTCTATAGCATTGCTGAAATCATTTATTAGTAGATTTTAGTGAATTCTTTATCATTTTCTATATATAAGATCATGGCATCTGAAAATATAGTTTTATGATTGGAACATCTCTTATTTCATTTTCTTTTTTGCTTGCCCTATTCAGAATATCTCATCCAATATTGAATAAAAATGGTGAAAGTGGACATCATGTATGTCTTCTGATCTTAGGAGAAAGCACCCAGTTTTTGAATCATTACATATAATGGTAGCGGTTGGATTAAAAAAAATTAAAGAGAGTGAGAGAGAGAGAGGGAGAGTGAGAGAGAGGGAGAGAGAGAATCAATTTTATTTATCTTTTCGTCTGGCCTTTGTTTCTCTGACAGTCGTGTATGTGGTGCTGGGGTTTGAACCTGGGTCCTCGTGCATGCCAGGCATGTACTCCAACTGCTGAGCTACTGCTCCAGCCCCAGCTGTTGGTTTTTTGTAGATTCGTTATTATGTTGAGTAGGTTGACTTCTATTCCTTATTCGCTGACTTTTTTTTTTAAATCATGAAACAGAATTGGATCTTGCCTAATGCTTTTTATACATCTACTGAGATAATCATATGGTATTTAAAAAAATCCTTTTGATATGGCATATTACATTAATGATTTTCAGATATTAAATAGCTTCTTTGTCTCTTTTCCAGATTTCTACCTTATTTTTATATTTTGTTTACTTATATTTTATTGTGGTCCACATTTCCCTACTAAAATATGAGCGTGGTAAAGGTAGAGACTTGGTCTTACAATAGATTCTTGACTTTTGGTTAGGAGACCTTTATTGATCCTGAAATATGTGAGTCCCCATGTAAAAATGTCACTGAGGGAAAAGAGAGAAAAGCTAAATTGGAGAGAAAAACTGAAGGTATATCCTGGGTATTTAGTGTGGTTCAGTCACTAGGGAAGCATCTTTTTCTTACACACCAGTCTTCAAGCAAGAAATGTTTTTTAAAATTTTATTCAGAAATTTATTTGTTGAACAAACAAGCTTCTAATAAAGTAATATAATATATGTATAAATTCTGAAAATTAGATTTACCCCCAGGAGCCCCACCATTACCCACCCTTATCCCTCCCCCCTCCTTCCCAATACATCTCTACAAATACCTTAGATTGTATGACAGTACATCTTATCTGGATTTAAAACGTGATAATAGACCTCCTTTCTCAATGGCCAGGGAATAGCTTTAAGCTCCACAGATGAGTGAAGACATTCAACCCTTGGTTCTCTGGGTTATGCTGATTTCACTCAGCATAATTTCTTCCATCGCCATCCATTTACCTTCAAAGGCTGCAATATCATTGTTTCTAATTGCTGAGCAAAACTCCATGGTATATATGTACCACAGTTTTTGGATCCATTCATCCAGTGAGGGGCATCTGGGTTGGTTCCATAATTTAGCTGTTGTCAATTGAGCTGCTATGAACATTGATTTCGCTGTGTCACTGTAGTGTGTTCAAGCAAAAAGTTTATATTTGTGCCTCAGCAAAATGATAGGCCATAGCCTACAGTGTCACTGTTGAATAGCATAATTTCCATGCTACATTCTGTGGGGCCGTAGGCCACCCTACAGTCTTTGTCATGTGGATTGAGGACAAAAACTATTCATTTTATTAAGACTGGATACCTGGTGCCAAGCACTGGATTAGATTCTGACGTTTTAGAAATGCATACACTGTGGTTCTTACCTCAAGGCACTCAGGATCAGTGGAGGTCGAAAGATAATTGAAATATGGGTGAAGGTCATGATGATTAAGCGCAGGGGACAAGGAAGAAGAGGTGTCCTGTACACATGAGTCCTGAGCTTCCCATCACCACCTCCATGCCACCTCCTGGTCCACCTCACCACCCACTGTCTCCTGGAATAGTTAAGGACTCTTCCAACTGACTTCTCCTATTTCTCTTGCCATCCATACATCTCATTCCCAGAAGAAGATCCAGAGTGATCCTTTAAAAGTTTTTTATGTCCTCTTCTGCTCACAGCCCACACCAACTGCTGTCTTTTCAGAGTAAAAGCTCAAGTTGCTTCCATGGCTCACACTTCTTACCTGATCGGGCCTCCCACTGCATCTCTGGCCTGTTCCGTGCAGGATAAAGCTGGATCATGGCCCATGATCTGACTGCCTTGCTGGTCTGTAACCACATCCCTACCTGGTGCCTTTGCATCTATGGCTTCCTCTTCCTGGAACACTTTCCCCTTATCTCCTCAGGCCTCTGTGCAGAGCCCTGGGAGCATCTGCACGTGAGTGGGAAGACACCTCCTTCGCCATGCTCCATCTCCCCTGAGCGTGTTTTGGTTTTTCTCTACAGTTTTAATTTGTTTATTTACTTACTATCTGTCTTCTCAGGCAAGTTCCATGAAGTCAAATATATTTTTGTTGTTACCCTATGCTTCCTGGCACATAGTAGGTACTCGTTAAATATTTGCTGATTGAATGAATGTATTACCATTTGAGAGGATAAGCAGGAGTGACTTGGGAAGAAGAATTGGTCTGGGAGATGATGTAGAGAGGGTGGTTTTGTTTTATTTTTGGTTTTTTTTTTTGTTTGTTTTTAGGGAGAGAGGGAGAGAGTGAGAGACAGGAAAGAATCAACTTTATTTATTTTTCATCTGGCCTTTGTTTCTGATACTTAGTTGTGTATATGGTGCTGGGGTTTGGACCCTGGTCTTTGTGCATGACAGGCAAGTGCTCCAACTACTGAGCTACTGCTCCAGCCCTGCTATGGTGTTTATTGAATAAATGATTAATTGCCCTCCCATAGACATTTTTGACTAGATTATTTGGTGACGCACATTTTCTAATTGTCTCTGAAATAGCATCCAAAATGGCAACTTTGGAGCCCAGAATAGGCCAAAGGTCATTGAGAAGGACACTAAGAGATTTTCAGCAGTCTGAGAGTGGAGGTGTGTCTGACGGTTCCAAGACCCATTGCTAGAAGAGTATGCCTGAAATTGCAGCTGAATTGTGGATTGACCCGGCATTGATTCAGCAGAACCTGTTTCCTTCCCAAGAACAGTCCCTGCACTGGACCCCAAAGCTCAGAGTTAATAAGAGGTACTACAATAAAATATATCCTTAGCATTCATTATATCAGGGGCTTCCTGGTGCTGTATGTCCCTGTGCCACAATCCGTGCCGGGGACTTTACCAAGTTCTTTCTTGTATTCTTCCAGAATAGGTACTGTTGCCATCTCCAATGCACAGATGAAGAAATAGGAGTTCCAAAGAGTTCATTACTTGCCTAGAGCCAGGTGGATGATAAGTAGCTAAGCTAATAAATTTTATTTCTGCTAGAGTCTAAGTCTGTGTTCTTGGTCACCTTGTGTATCTCCACATCAGATCTGCACCAGTTACCTTACTTCAAGAGTAAGAGTGGAATTTCTCTACTTTTCTGCTTTCAGAAATAAGATTTGGGATGTTCTAGAAATCATAGGTGTGTGTTTACCCACAGGAGTAAAGGTAGAAGGAGCATGCATGCTTGGACACCACTCTCATTGAGTTAGTCCTGGTTTAACATATGATTTTTTTTTCAAGGCTGAGGACAGAATTTGGGGCCTTGCATGTGCTAGGCAAGTGCTCTGCCACTGAACTAAATCCCCAACCCCAACATATGATGTTTCAAATCCAAATGTGGAAGTCTTTAACAGCACCAAAGACAGGGAAGATGAAGACAATATTGCTACTTAGGATAAATGAATCCTTGTCTAGGAAATGGGTTTTCATTTTCTTTAAGTATTTTGGGAGTCCAGGTTCCCTACGCTGTATTGAAGGCAGCCCAACATGCATCGAGGAGAAAGTCTGAAATTGTCTGAGTTTCCTTGGAAGGGAAGGAGCAGGGCCGATGTTGAATTGTCATGGTGAGTTCCTGTATAGACTTCCAGAGTGGACAGGAGGATGTGAGCTTTAGGAAGAGAAATGCCGCCCCAAATAGTTATTTGTTTTTCAGAGGGTAGACAGACTTTGCTCAGGGTTTAGATGATAGTGTAATTCTTCTTTTTTGGGGAGCTGGTGGTTCTTTTTATGGGAAGATTGGGCTGGGGGACTCAACTCACAGAGGCTGTTCTTGGGATTAATGAACATTTTCAGAAGTAGCACTGGCTAATAAGGGGTATATAGTGGGTGATATAGCGACATCTGCAGGGCTGTGGTACAGTTCCCTACTTGGTGTCATGGACAGTGTTGTGGGACCTCTTGGCATTAGCATACTGTGAAGCACTGAGGAAAGAGTTGTGGCATTTGACGCTAGAGAAGACGTTCATGGTGGCGTGGTATGGCTTAGGCCTGTATAAATCCCGGTATGTATGTGATCTTATAACAACATCCTCATGGGGTGGTCCTCAGGTCTCAGATGGGGTTGGAGGGAACCTTGGTGATACAGGAAAGGTTAAATCATCACCCAGCCTTTTGGTCGAGGTGTTACCTCTAAGCCTGTTTAAGGAAGATTCTCAGGATTGCCATGAGGCAGAAGTGGGTTTTGAATTCTATCAATTGTCAAGAAGTTCAATGCAGGGGGTAGAGAATTTAAAGAGAGGCGTGATATTTTGCTCGCTGATTTCAGCTTCTTTGTAGTCTCTCTTGTGCTGGGCCTGTACTAAGCTGATTGTGAGCGGCTCTAAGGTGAGTTCAGCCAGCTTAGGCTCATTAGTTGTATCGGGCAACCTGTTAACCTGTTTGGGCGATGTGTGTGTGTGTGTGTGAGTGTGTGTGTGTGTGTGTGTGTTTGTGTGTGTGTGTTTAGAAGGCAGTGGGAAGAGTTGAGGGCCATGGATTGTGCGAGGCTGCCAAACTGCTTCCATATGGCATGAGCACCCACAAGAGGGGCAACTCTTAATTCTGAGCTATTTGCTGTCACAACTGCCACCCTACTACATACCCTAGACCAAGCTATCTATTCTCCTGGTTTGTCTTAACCTTTGCTTTTTGTTCAGACTTGAGTTTGGTTACTTCATTCAACATTCTGGGTTTTCCTTATGTGCTAATGTGTAACATTTCTTACCCCATTGGAGTGTGTGAACTCTCAAAGAAAGCTTACCTGGCATATTGTTAATACTTCTCGCAGGTTGCGTAATTCTTGTGAGAACATTCTTCCAGGGGATTTATGGAGATGATGTTCTACTCCAGGGCGTAGCTCTCCAGGTGCCTGCAGGTTCCTGGGCATGCCAGTGGTCCAGGTCCAAGGTCCCATTACGGAGAGAAATATCTGGCTGTAGGACCGCGGGAACAGGAATGAAAAGAGAGAGTGGCATGCAGGAGGAATGTGCCCTCCTTTATGTGGGGAGCTGTGGGAGATGGCTGGGGAGAATGCTATTGTGCAGGAGACGCTGGGCTCTGTGTACGGATCACAAGTTAATTAGGAGAACAGATTAAACTGCTTTGGTGTCAAAATAGCTGTGGGGAAAACAACCTTAATAGCAGGTTGCATATGAAAGAAAATCAAATGGGAAAGAAATGAGGAGCATTTTAAAAGAAAACAATCAGACTAGAGGGAATGGAGGGAGGAGGATAAAGCAGAGTGTTTATAAAATTTAAAAACTTGGCACGGGGTGGCATATGCAAGCCTGATGAGTGACAGAAAGGAGCCTCAGCCCATAGTTTCCTCAGCCATAGTGTTTGCCATGTTCAAAGCTCCACAGATCCTAGGAGACAGGATATGTTCAGGGAGTAAGCAACTTTTGGGGGTTCACCCTAGAACTTCCAGAGGCTGTGATCTGTCCCTGCTAGTCTCAGTTCTGCCGCTCCTATGGTTCTTCCCTCTGTTTTTTCTCTTTTCATTTCTCCCAGTGGTTTCCTGGTCACTCCGTCCTTCTCATGGCTTCCATTCCCATCCCTTATTGGACAACTCTCAAATCTGGCTTTCCAGCCCAGAAGGAATTTGTGAGACCTCTAGCTGCTGCCCACCCCATCTGCCATCATGTCATCTAACAGACTAAAATGAAATCATCTCCTCCACCATGCTGCACATACAGGCTCTCCTCCAAGCTTCTCCATCAAAGCTCATGATGCAGGGATGTTGCAGTGGCTCAGCGGTTACGGCGCTTGCCCAGCATGCACAAGTACACGGGTTCAAACCCCAGCACCCACGTACACAACTGTCAGAGCCATGAAAGCCTTGTGAAAAACTCAATAAAAATTGATTCTCTCTGTCTCTCTCACTGTCCTTCTTTCTTAAAAAAAAAAAAAACAACAAAAACTTTATCCCTGACCTGAAATTATATTACAGAGCTGTAGTAGCAAAAACAGCATGGTATTGGTATCAAAACAGAACCGAAGACCAGTGGAACCGAATAGAAGATCCTGAGACAAACCCCCATATCCTTAACTATTTGATCTTTGATAAAGGGGACAAAAGTATAGTGTGGAAGAAAGATAGCCTGTTCAACAAATGGTGTTGGACAAACTGGACTGCCATTTGTAGACAACTGAAGCTGGATCCTTATCTTTCGCCCTGCACAAAAATTAAATCAAAATGGATCAAAGACCTGGGTATTAAGCCTACAACTTTAACTTTACTAGAAAAAGAAGTCGGGTCAACACTACACCTTATAGGAGTCGGCAGCTTCTTCCTTAACAGAACTCCTATGGCGCATGCTGTAAAATCAAAATTAAATGAATGGGATGCAATGAAACTAAAAAGTTTTTGCACAGCTAAAGATCTAGTCAAGAGCATCAAGAGAGAACCTACAGAATGGGAGAAAATTTTTGCCTGCTACACCTCAGACAGAGGGCTAATATCCAGAATATACAGGGAACTAAAGAAACTAAAGTCCAAACTTGCAAATAATCCAATCAATAAATGGGCTAAAGAACTCAAAAGGAACTTCTCTCCAGTGGAAGTCTAGAAAGCCCACAAATATATGAGAAAATGCTCTACATCATTAGTTATAAGGGAAATGCAAATCAAAACCTCAATGAGATACCACCTCATTCCTGTTAGAGTGGCAAAAATGAAAAATACAAACAATGACAGATGCTGGAGGGGCTGTGGGAAAAGAGGAACACTGTTACACTGCTGGTGGGACTGCAAACTGGTTCAGCCACTATGGAAAGCTGTATGGAGAATCCTCAAAAAATTAAGGATGGAACCACCTTATGACCCAGCTATCCCACTCCTGGGAATTTTCCCAAAAGACTTAGAATCAGCATATTATATCGATGTGGCTTAATCAATGTTTTTAGCAGCTCAATTTACTATAGCTAGATATGGAACCAACCCAGATGCCCCTCACTTGATGAGTGGATACAAAAGCTTTGGTACATATATACTATGGAATACTACTCGGCCATTAGAGAGGATGATATTATGTCTTTTGAAATTAAATGGATTGAGATGGATAGAATTATGCTTAGTTGTTGAGGACCGGATCCCAACATGAGGCCCAGCTGGCTTGTAAAAGATTTGGTGGTAAACAACTCTGTCCCAGCCGGTTTGTATCTTCCTTAGTGACATAATGCCTGACCACATGACTAAGCTATTTGGCCACTCATTTGTTACAATTGGATAAATGTGTTTGCACTGTACCCCTATTGGTTGTTGTAATGGATAAATAGAGTAGCGACTAGTCAGAAAGAGAAGCAGAGAAGCATGATAGAAGCATAGATGGGGGAAGCAGCAGAGAAGCTAAGGTGAAGCAGAAGCAGAGGCGGCGGAGAGATCAGCAGCAGTAGAAGATGCAGGTAGTAGCCCCGGCCAAAGAATTAGGGACTCTAGTACACCAGTAGAAACGGGGACTCTAAATGTGAATAGCCTTGACTCTAAAAAGGATGTTTTAAGGGCCTTGCCTCTAAGAGAGGGAAGGTGGGAAGCGCTTGGAGGCCTTTAGCCGCAGTAAAGGGAGAAATAAAGTGCTTGGAGAACTCGAGACCAGTGAGTCTATTTTAATCTCAGTTCACCTTTGAATGAGAGCCGTCCGGTTGCTGCTGGTTGGGCCTGGACACTTAGTGAAGTATCCCAATCTCAGAGACTCAAGGGTCGAATGGTTTCTCTCATCTGTTGATGCTAGCACATATGGGGAAGCAGTAGGGCTGACGGCTAACCTAACAAAACTGCAAATTGAATGACTTTTAGAGCGTTAGGGGGATGGCTCTATAGGATACTTGGAGGTGTAGGGAGGGGGGAGGGTATATGAAGAACTCATAGGAGTCTGGAGATTGGGAAGATGGGGGAACCATCCCAGAAACCGATGTCATTCCTCAACAAACTACCCATTTAATGCATGAGTTCTTCTGGGGGAAACTGCAATAGGTAAAATCCAAGGTGGTCATCCATGATCTGGCTTTTCCCCTCGATAACAAAGTTTATATCCATTGATTGCTAATGTTTAGATAATGTTTCCCCCTCAACTGTATTTCTATATTCTTCTAATAAAAAAAAATAAAGGGAGATCAGTAGAAGAAAAAGACTGGAGGTGAGAGGAGGTGAGGGAGGGGAGATGTGCTGGGAGGGATATTGGCCTAATTATATTGTTATATTGTGAGCATATATGACTATGTAACAATAAACCCCATAATTATGTACAACTATAATGCAATAATAAAAAAGTGGGAAAAAAACAAAAAAAAAAACTTAAAAAAAAAATAAAAAAAGCTCACAATGCCACCACCCACCCTGCCATCTGAGTCACAAAACTGGGAATCCTTCTTGACTCTCCTCTGTCCCTCATGCACCCATCAGTCATGTATTCTGTTGCCTCCACCTTCTGTATGTCTGATCAGCCCAGCACTTCTCTTCACTTTATTGTCCCTGTCATCACTCCACTGTACATCTGCAGTGGCCCAAAGGGTTATTCTGCACCCTTCTCCCCAGTCCCCAAGTCATTCTCTATATAGCAGTCTGATTGTCCCTGCCAGAGCAAATATAATTGTACCATTTTCCTTCCCCCAAATCTTCAGTGTTCCTTTGATGTTCTGGCTGTGTATTTGTGCATAAGACATGCCCCCAAATCTGGTGGCTTAAAACAATCAACTTATATCATAATTTGTGAATCAGGAATTCAGGCAGGGCTTGTTTGGGTGATTCTTGCATTTCATGCAGGTATCAACAGAGGTCAGTTGGTGGCATTCAGCTGGTAATGGCTTCTCTCTAGATGGCTTAACTATAAGCACTTTGGTGGAGAAGACCAGACAGCTGGGCTCAGCTGAGGCTATCAGCAGGAGCATGTTCATGTGGCCCCTGCAGCATAGTGATTTTAGGGTAGTTGGTATGTTTTCATAGTGGCTCATGGCTCCAAGAGTGAGAGCTCCAGACAGTAAGGTGGAAGCTTTATGGTTTTATGACATAGCTCTGGAAGTCACATAGCATCATTTTCATAGTTCTCTATTGGTTGAAATTGTTAGAGTCCTATCAAATTTCCAGGACAGGGTACACAGACCTCAAGTGTCAATGGCAGGAGTGTCAAAGCCATGTCTTCTAAGAATGGTAGAGACCATAGCATGTGTGGCCCTTCATGACCGACTCTGGCTGACTTCCCTGTTCACCATTTCCAAACTCACTGCATTTTATGTTCCAAGGCTCCAGCCATCCTTGGCAACTTATAACTCCTTGAGTAGCCTGATCTCTCTCATGCTGTTGAAATCTTTTTTGTGTTCATAATGGCCTGCTTACCCTTTCTTCATCTGACAAACTCCTAATTCCCTTCAAGTCTCAGGTGAAGTGCTACTGCCTGCAGGAAGTCTTCTGTGAATCTGCTGGTCTAGATTAGATGTCATCTTTATGGTCAAACAATCTTCAGTGTTGTAATAGTTTACCAGTCTACATCTGTTGCTAAACTAAAAATTGTGAGCAGGCAAGACTATGTCTTGTTCATCTTTTTACCTTCAGGACCTAACATGAGACCTGGCATATATTAATTGTTCAAGAGATGTTTATTTGATCCCTCATCATTTCGGCGTCTTGGCTTCCTCATATGGAAATTAAGCAGGCTGGTTAATGTCAGGGATAGTAAGTAGGTTTATCCTCTGGGGTGTTGTCAAATTCAATTGCTTGCTCAACATAGAATTGAAAAGGATTCTGAAGCTGCAACTGGGTTCAGCAAGAAAGAAGATTATGGTCCATTAGTGATGTCTACCATCAGTACATCATGGGGAACAGGCAGCAGGTATGCTTGCTGTGCATTTGACAGACCTACATTAAATCACCTTCAGAGCTTCTCCAGTCTTCAGTTTCTGTTCAGAAATCCCAGATTGTAAGAGCAGAAGGTTTTCAATGGGCTCACTCATTGCCTCCATTAGAAAACTAAGACTCCAAGGGAAATTGATTCTTCTGAAGTCAGAACCTGAGTCCAGGGTCAGATCTAATGCAATGAATTAATTTGCACTCATGTGAAGCAGGGCAGGAACACAAGGTTTTCATATAAGATAGTAGATGCCAGCCCCAGCTCAATGTTAATTCCCTCCCTTGTTTACTCTGAGGTTTCAGACAACTTGGCAATAGAAGAAACTGGATTTGAATTCTGGGTGCAATTGCTTACTAGCTGTGTGTTGTTGAGAAAATTAATTAACTTTTCTAAATTTCATTTTCCTTTCCTATAAATTGTAGGTAATGCAGGAAAAGCATTCCAATTGTTTTTGGAATATATTAAGAGCGACAGTATTAACTATTAGCGGTAGAAGTATTAGTGTTATGGCCCCAGTACTATTATCAGTAAGGTTTTTATCTGACTTACTCCCTGGAGCCAGTATAGAACTATCTCAAGGGATGAAACTCAAGTGATCTGACTTCCCAGGAGTGACTTGGAACTTTGTTAAGGTAAATTTGAAGAATTCTATTTTCCCTAACCAGAAAGCTTTGGAACTAAACCCAGAGGCAAATTGTAGCTTGCTCCTAGGTAATGTCTCTAGACCACTATTGTAGCAGCCATATTTTCCACCAGGATTTCTATAACAGGTCAGATGCTTGATCAGATATAAATACATTTGTCTTTGATGAAAAGAGGGGAGAAATGGTCAATGTCAACAGAAAACAATTGACTTCGGGCTAATTAATATCTATATCATCTATACCTATATTTGCATATATATACATATATATGTGTATACACACACACACACACACATATATATATATATATATATATATATATATATATATATATATATTCCAGACTGAGGACAGAATCAGAGTCCCTCAGAGTTGATGTTTGTCACTAAGAGTTGCATAGTAATGAGTTAAGTTGATTATAAAGTTACAAAATAAGTAGCAATATATTAAAGTAAGTTGATTATAAACTTTAAAAAATAAATAATTTGGGAAAAATCAATAGAGGGAGATTATTGTAGAGGCTTCGCACCACACTGAAGACTTGGGGAGCAGCAGGGAATGATTAGGTGTTAACCTAATTTCCGGAGGTCTAATGCATGAAGCTCTCCAAGCAACAATGACAAATGCACTTCTAATCATCCCCATATTAAATTTAGTATCAAGGAGAGGGGCACTTCTCGCTCTTCAGTTTCATAGGAATGTGATTAACATGGATATGAAAAAAGTTAAAGGAAACAGAATTTAATTTGAACTTCATAGTCTATTTCAGAGTGAAAATTAAGATGTATTTGTAGGGTTTTAGTGGATAGATTTCTAAGGGACTCTAAATTGTGATTGAAGCAATTTTATCTTGTACTTTTCCTTCTTTCCTACCCCCTTTCCTGCAGGTATAAGTCCGCTGAGAATAAAGCACAAGGAATGAAATGTTCAGCTGCCCTAATGTAGGGAGGATGCCATGCTGTGGGTGAGCAGGAAAGCCACTTTGGCAACAGTTCAGTGTAACAGATTTCAGGCTGGTTGTAGGTAGGGGAAATAAACCCGTTGAGTGGCCATGAACACTTTGCCATCTTGAGAATCTTGTTCTCTAATCTTGAAAGGGAAAGTTTGACACAAACAAAAATTGTGATCTCTTTAAAAAATTATAAACCAGCAGTTGGCTGTCATGGTGACTTGTAATTGGCTGCAATTCTATCCACAGTCCTCTATGTGGGACTGACATAGATCCTGTTCTTCCTTCATCCCTTTCCCTCACCTTCTGAATAAAAGGCCTTATATTGAAACACTGAGAACTTTAGAAGCATCTATGGGCATCTATACCTACAAAGGTCTCTTCTAAGATTTTCTTCCTCAATTTTAATCATTTTGGGGAATAGTAAAGGGGAAAAAAGAGGGAGGGGAACTGGGGGCATCTCTGATTTTGACAGTAAAGGCACCTGTAGATTTCCTGTGCTTTATAGCTGTCACATGGTGGTGTTTCAGGTTTTTTTTTTTTTACACAAGATATGCATTTTTGGAGTGTGCTCACAAATTTTTATCTCTTTCATCAGAGAGGGACTGTCTTAAATGTGCTCTGCTTTCAGTAAATAATTTAAGAAGCGGAGATCCTTGGTCTGGCTAAACATTAGAAAACAGTACAATTAAAGGGATGTGTTTAATTGGGAAATTGACCCATAGCCCAATTTAGCATCATCATCCAGGCCAGAGAGAGGGCCAGATTGACGTTAGTGGGAGTCTGGCTGTCTCAGAAGTGGGGGACAGAGCTTGCTTGATTAAGATGTTTCCTGGGAAATGGAATTAAGCCTAATGATTTCCAATGGAAAGGACTGCTAATTGGGGAGGCAATGTTGCTTAATTGGGACACCTGCAGGTAATTAAGAACTCTCTCCCAGTGGCCTTCCCTGCTTATGACTCTAGGAGTTAAGACCATGTGAGGCCTCCAGTTGCTCTCAGCCCTGTGTGTTGAGCCTCTTCCTTGGCTCTCTGTCCAAGGACACCCAACTGGGCCATTCTTCTACTCACTAGCAAAGAGCACTTAGAGTGATGTCCTCTATTGGCCCTCAGGAGTCTGGGTGAGTTTAGATCTCTGAAGCTAAGCTACTGCCAGGGTAGTCAAGTGAACTCCCTGGAAAGGGGAGGAAAAGGAAGTGAGGAGCCCTTAGCAGTGCCCAGGTGGTGCCCTGTGTTTTGGTCTTGATACCTAGACCCCAATGTCTCTGTATCATATGACTCTGGATGACTAGGACATAAGTTTGAGGATGGCACCTTCTATAGAGATAGGCAGCCTGCCCCATGTGGGTGAATAACCCTGGTAGAAAAAGCTGGATTAGGAATTGGGAAAACTGACTTCTAGTTTGAAATCTACTGCTTACTGGCTTTGAGACTCTTTTTGCATTAAGCCTCAGTTTTCTCAACTGCAGGATGGGAATTATTATACCCAATTAGGGTCCATTGAAAGACCCTTTCATTCTAGGAGCTGGGAAAGGGATTGGGAAAGGATGAAATTTTAATGTGTGTTCTAAGAAACTCAGTGTAATGGGGCAGACAGACCTGTAAACCAACTCTTGCCATCTGGTGTACAGGCCTTACTGTGCAATGGAGGAAGTAGTTGGTCATCAGAGGTCAGTGAAAGCTTCAGAGAGAGGTGACATTAAAGAGAGTTGATTGGGAAGAAGTTTTAGGCTGTATGAAGCAGTGGTAGAGAGTATGCCAGAACAACACACACAAAGACATGGGCATATTTTGACAATTGCCACTGGTTCTGCATTTCTGTTGGGTAGGAAGGTTTGTACCATAGGGGAAGAAGAGATTTGGGGGAGCCAACTCCCATCTGAAGCATTGGGAGTTGCAGGGAGTGGACGCAGAAAGCCATGACTGGTCCTCCAGGGTTTGCTTGGACTTTCACCAGTGGGCAGTGAGAGGTTGCTGAAGACTGTTTAGTGTGGGAGTGACAGGTCAGAACTGAGTTTGAGAACAACCACTGATGGAAGTGTGGCTTTGATCTAGGAGTTGGATTAAGAGGCAAGGCAGGAGGCAGAGAGATGGCTAGGACAGGCCAGAAGATGGGCAGTCAGTCCCTACATTCAGGCAAAGGCAAAGGGAATTGAAAAGAGGAATCAAGTTGAGTTTGTATCATGGATTGATTTGCTTGCTGGTATAACAAACACTTTGAGCTTCTGAGGATTCTGGGATCACAAACCCCTTTATAGCCCCTGCTTCGCTCACAGCCAAAGGCCTCTTTCTTCACATTTTTTCACCTGTTCTTACTCTTTGCTCAGCAGAGAGAGGCTTTCTGGGACTTTCCAAAGGAAACTTTGATGAGGCTTGTGATTCCACCCAGTGTGCTTAGACAAAAGAAGTGATATAGGACAAGGATTTGGAGCCTTCAGCCTCCCCAAGAGACTTAGGAGAGAGGTCTGGCAACAGGCGGGAATCCTGCCCAGTGCTTGGGTTTCAGTGGATTCTGAACGAACACACGATTGAACAGCAGCCAATCTGAAGGAGCATGGTGAGCTGGAGCCATGGGTAATTGTAGCTTTCACTGTGACTGCCACCTCATGTTCATGCCTATCATACCTGGCAGTTTGGGTAACAGGCACGGCATTCATTTTGCAATGGATAAGATAGGGTTCCATTTCCAATGTTTTTCGAAAGGCTGTTCCCAAGAGTTGGGTCACCTTAAAGGCTTGGTACTGGCTACTGATGCCAATATATGCTCTTGGGATTAAAGGTATTACCTCCAGGTCCATCAAAAAGCATCTTCAGTGTTGAGGATTTTTTTTCTTTTTTAGTTTTTTGAAGTATTTAGCTATGATTCTCTGTAAAGTGCTTTTGTGAATAGCACCTGTACAGAGGATGAGTTAATGGGGTTGAGGTAAGCTACACGGGGGATTTTCTTGCTTTTCCATCTGAAATTCTCCCTGGCCCACCCTTCCTCCTCTTAACTCTTAAAGAACTACCTGTGCCACACCTTAGCAGAGAATGCCTTAGGTTGAGATTCAAATCCATGTGTGTCCTTGTGAAATGGATTGCTAAGGATATTTTGCAGAATTCTTATTCTAAAGTACAAGTTCAGTTCCTTTCAGCTCATCTCATTTGCTTTTGAAATCTTAACTTAAAAGAACTGGTGTAGAAGTATGTGGTCTGGATGGGCCTTTTCCTGTCTGAGACCCCCATGGTGACCTGCCTTCGCCTTCAATCTCTTGAAGGCAAGAGTTGTGTTTCCTCCCATGTCCTCTGTGTCTCTGGACAGAGTGAGGCACCCAGCTGTTCTTTAGGACAAACTTAACCATTGACCATATGAGGGTGATTTTCTCAGAGGTGTATGAAAATTAGTCTTATTACCTTGGTACAAACTTGCTGGATGAATGGATTCACTTTATTCCAAGAATGTGTTTCATAAAAGAGGGAAGTAGGGACTGTGCTGTAAAGTTATGAAGCCCATATATTCCCAAACTGTCGTAGGAGCTTTCCTGGAAAAGTAACTTTCTATTGTGCTTAGGATAAAATCCAACCTGCTTGCCAAGGCCTACATGGTCCAGCATGACCCAGCTCCTGTGGAGTCTGCGGCCTTGTCTCGTCCGTACCGCTGGCTGTTTCAGCTTCACCAACCACTTTTCACACTCCCACCCCAGGGTCACAGCACAGCTATTCTTTTTGGCTGGGATGCTCTTTTCCTTTATGTACAGCAAATTCATATTCATCCCCAACTGGCCCGAAGGACGTTCTCTCTGACCCCTAAGCTATATTAGGCTATCTCATCATATTCTCATGCAACCTGACTCTCTTACACTTTGTCTCTTATTATAAGTTGTTTTTCCACATTTACATGTGAGATTATTGGCTTAGTCTGTCTCTCCCTCTAAACTCTAAACTCTAGAGGGCAGGTAACTTGCCAGTCTTAATCTCCACTAAATTCTAGTGCCCATTTCAATGTCTGGCACATGGTAGGTGCTTAATGAATGTCTTTGAAGAAACGAATAGCTGATGCTGACTCTGTGCAGTGTGGTAGCACAGGTGGGCAGAGCTGTCATGCATTAACCACAGTGGAGACAAACCTAGGTTTGTCCTGTCCCAGAAACAATGATGGCCCCAACACTTCTAGAACATTACTGTATCTACTTCACAGAGGCCAACAGACTGGGCCAGCAGAGGATCTTGATTCTTCTGACTCAGTAGTTCTGCTTTTCCTTTTACCGTTCTCTTCAAGTCCTGAAAGTACCTTTGGTAGTTTCTTCTGTCTGTGCAGGGCTGGTGATCTCATGGGTTGGGAGCCAGGGTAGGGAGGGAAGAGAGTAGCACTTACTTGACCAGATTGGAGGCCATCAGAGAAGTTTTCTTAGCAGTATGTCTGTTGATCAGATTCCATGGCAAGATCATATCCCATAGGCTGATTCCACATGGGAACAGAAGAAGAGCCTCTGGCACCTCTGGCAAAGAGGGGATGAATGACATGGATATTCTGGTCCGTAGCTCCAGGGGGCTTCCCAGATTATAGGGTCTAACTGCTATAGGATTCTTGGGGGCAATATGACATTAATTCTGGGGAGATTAGCAATCATTTCAGTTATGGGATTGTTACTTTGAAAAAAAATGTCCCTTTGATCATCTTCCTATTCAGGGGAAAGGACATGGTCCTCAGTGTTAAGCCAGAGAAGTAAGCAGGCACCAGTCATTTCCCAGCTCTTTCTGAGGGCCAGATGGATATCTGGGCAGACAGGAGAGTTGGCCTGGTGTGGTGGGCCGCTTTGGGCTCCAGCTGTTGAAAATCATGGCTCAGCCTATTGTTCTCATAGGGAACAATGAATGGGTCATTATTGTGTGGGTCACACAGGCTGGGGCAATTGTGAAACTATTAGTATAAGCCTGGACTCACAGCTGCAGAGCACTGGGAGCATTAGCCACTGAGCGGTAGAAAAATGTTAACAGCAAAATTCCTGCCTTTGTATATAAAACAGGACTGAAAATACAGGTGAAAATTGAATAGGTAGAAGTTGAACAGTGAACTTACGTGTTATAAGAAATTCTGTTCTCAGAATTGAAAAACAACAAAATTCTTAAAACATTTAAACATAATAACCTAATCTTAACTAATATGGTAATGTTTTATGTGTTTTATTTTAAAATATAAAATGTACTTTTATCAAAGTAATATATACTCATACATTTAAAATCTTATAATGAAAAGTAGCAGACAAGTCTCCTATACTTCATCTCTTTTCCTTTCGGTCCACAAAGTCAATTACTTTTAATACTTATAGTATTTCCTTCGGTATTTACCTACGTATTTGTAAATAATGTGCTGAGACTGCTATTTCTTGATTCAACCATTTTCGGCATTATTAGATTCTTGTTAGAGATGGGTAGGTTTAATGTGCTTATATACCCAACCTCCTACTTACCTTCCATCCCTCACTTCATTGTGGCTTCCCCACATTCTAGTAAAATTACATAATGTATTTTGGTTGAATTAGAAATCTGTGGTTATATTATTATGATTATGTACTTGTAGTTCATTGATAAGCCAAGAAAAGTGTTACCATTATTTTCTTTCTTTAATAATTTTTATTTTTCCTAGATTATATCTCTTTTCTCTTCCCATTTGCACTCCCAGTTTTCTTTTGACATGCCTTATTTATTTTCATTAGAGATCTTCACACTCTTTAAACAAAATTTAAAAGCTGTCACACGTAGATAGTCTATTAATCTGTGTTATTGTTTTCCTACTAGTTTTCTCTCTCAGAACTTCCATTTTCCTCCTTCCAATTAGGACTGAATGTGTTATAGGTCTACAGCACAGTGTAACTCATGGATATTACAACTTTTCTGCTTCAGATTCTCAGCTTCAGTTTTGAGTTCCTTCAATTTTCAGATGTATTTATTTACTCTTACACACATGATAGTTTAGTTGGTTTTAAAATATCAATGCTCCATTTGCTAGAACTGCTCCATTGTCTTCTGGATGCATAGTTAATTTACTCCCTTTCTTGTGTCCATCTAGAAAAGAGGAGAGTAGGTGAAAACTATTTATGGGTTAAATTCTTTACTTTTGTCTTTGAAATCTTCCATTAAATTTTTACTAGGGCTTATTTAAAATTTTAAAGTTCTTTCTTGAACTCTATTAAAAAGTATAGAATTCTGTTCCTGTTTTTGGATGCAGTATCTTATTTTTTATGAAAGAAATCAACACTACCTTCTCTTTATTAACTCAGTTTTCCTTCTTTTCTGTTTGTTTTGTTCTTCCATATTGGAGGAATTCTTTAAATATTAATTGATCCTCTATTAACTATTAAAATTTAAAAGTAGGTTCTGAAACATTTTTTTTGTGTGTCTGTCTTTGAGTGTGAGTGTGTGAAAGAGAGAGAATGAGAGAGAGGGAGAAGGGGAGAGCGAGAGAGAGGCAGGGACACAGAGAGACAGACAGGGTGGGGGAGAGAACACCAATTAGTAGGCATCCCTATAGTGCTGTGTGACAACAAGCAAATGTAAAATGTAAGAATCTTCTCATCTTTTCTTTGGATAAAAATTATCTATTCTTCAGTCTGGGAGGAGAATGCCTCATTTTTAATTTTTTGGGAATAAGCTGGAGGTATGGGAATTGCAGACATTAAATTAATTTACTTTTATATCTAACATGCTGATTTAAAAAAAATTCCAGGGCCTCTTTAGTCTAATTTTCTTGGAGAATGGGCCTTTGGTCTCCTTGGGGGATGAGTGAAGATGGTCACCTGGCTGTGTTGAGCGGGGTATTTTGGGGCACAGCACTCTGTATTGCAATTTTCAGAAGTCCTCCTGTTTTCAGCTTTGTGTCTCACACATCCCCCTTTCCGCCTTTCATTGCATTTAGAACCTGAAGTCTTGAGCCTGGGATGCTGTGTGTGAGGTATGGGGAGGGAGGAACTAGCTTATTTATCATTTTCCTCTGTTATGCTCTGTAAGTTACCAATGCTTTATTCATTTTGTCTTCCTAAAATTTGTGGAAATTTTAATTTGCCATTTCTCCTTTTTTATTCTCCTTTCCCTTGGGGAGTTAAATTTTTTTCTTTACTGTTATCATAGTGGGATTATCAGAGGAAGAAGCAGTAATTGTGGAAAATTAGTCACATTTAACTGGGAATTTTATGTTCATGTTTTTTGTTCTTTTAAAAATTTGAGCTTGTATATAACTAACTTAAGTTCATCGAGCAATATTGGGACCAAAAATGTACTGCTTTTTCCTTACCAAATAAATCCCATCTTTTTTCCCAAAAGGTACTATATTTTTTTCTCTAGAACTAGTCCTTTATGATTTTCTCCACAACCTAATATTCAAGTATTTGCAAAATAATAAAGCTAGAAAAATTGAATTATTGCTTAGAAAGTAAGGCCACTTAGTATCAGCTTGAGAAATTTGTCCTTCTTTGGAGTACAAAGATAGTTTAGAGGTGGCAATGTTTAAGATAAAAAGTCATAAACATGGACATTAAGCTGATAACAATTCCCTCAAAATGAGATCATACCTTCTGCTTTTCACCAAATGCCTTTGCTTCCAATGTGTCTATTTACTCCAGCAACCACACTGGCTTGGTCTTCCCATCCACCCTTTAGCATCTGATCTGGATAGCAGCATCACTGGAATCCTGTCTGGGGTAGTGCTAATTTCTCTTTATATACTTAGCTCTTGTTTTCATTCCCAAACCCTGTGGTTCTCCAAACCAAATGTTCTTCTATAAACTAGTGTTGAGCATTAATAAAATTTCACTGGTTTGTAGAAAAATAAGAATACATCAAAAACAATAAGAACATGTAAATATGAATGTGTATCCACTGTGAGTATACACATGGTGTGACGTTCCAACTCCTCTTTCTTGGTAAGGAGTGGCCTTTATTATGAGGTTGTCCTTAATTCTTAGGTATTAGTGACGTATCTTATAAACAATCATGATAGAAATAGTCGTCAAACAAATTTTCACTTGGCAAAATAGCATATTGTAAACACCAAAACATGATATTCAGGGGACCAGAATATCATGGTGGAGCAGACATCCTGATGAATCAGCTATGGTCTTGGTCACATCCTTTCCCATTACTTTGGCCTTTTTTATAGAGACTATCTCAGTCATGAATTACCATTCCTTAGAAGACAGCATGTTGCTGGTAATTAGTGATTGGACTGTCACATTCCCTGCCTGGCGGGTCAGGTTTAAGCACTGGTCTTTAGGGGTTTGACACTCTTAGTATGCTGGACTTGGATTTTGATATCAATGCCGTTGTTACAGGTTTTTTGCCTGTCCTCCAAGCCCAAATGCAGCTTTTGTAGGGTGGCAAGTCCAAGCTTGGCAGCCCCACAGGATACTAATGTAATGATGTCTCTTAGCACTTCCTCTTTCTCCTCACTGAACTGAGCTTCTTAAGGGTCCCTGTTTAATTGATCATCACATCCTTGCTCTCTTCTGTAGTCACTCAGTCAATGTATGTACAAGGAATAGTAAAGTATCATGCCTGAAAATTTCATAGCATGCATAATTTGATTGTGCCTTCATGCCTTAGTATTTACTAGAAACAAAGAAATGAACACTGAAAACCTTGTAAATCACAAATCTTAAGGAATTCATGGATGCACAGAGTGAATATATGACCCTCTTAAACTTGTATGAAAAATCCTCTGTGTGTTTGGTGCATGTGTTTTATTCTGGGGAAGTTTTCATAGCTATACCTTTAAAAGCTTAAGAACCACCAGAGAAAATGAGGCTTGAACTATGAACAAGTATACCTGAATATATATTATTAGATGAACCTGCCAGGTCAACATGAAGGATTAGTATTCTTGTCTTCAAAAGTCTTCTGCTTTGGAATACTTCATCTTCTGGCTTCACTTTTTTTTTTTTTTTTTTTGTCTTCCTTTCCTGGAATCTCCATAGCTTTGGACCTTGGATTTATTACCAGAAACTAAACCTTAAAGTCACAGTTCCTGAGCTTGGTGCATGAACCTGAAGCTCCAGGAGATTCAAAGAGGTTTTTAGGTTGATAACTAACTGGATTGGGTAGAGCATTTTTGTTTCATAAACATGATCATAATTTGTCCTTATTTACTTTTAAATTATAAATGATTATTCAGTAGTTTTTTCCTTCTTTAAAAAAAGCTCTTGAAAACATTGCTTTAATGAAAAGTAAAACTTAAAAGCAGCTGTGGTGTTGGTACGTAGTGATTGAACTGTAATTAAGAGTTGCAATTATTCCCAATTAGGCATTTGGAATACGAAAGTAGCAACCCCAGTCAACTCCAACCACACAAGGGAGGAGCAGATCTGAGTCAGGGACAGGCTGTGTGGTGGGCAGGGGTTGACTTAGGGACCTACAAGTGTCCAATAGACGAGGTTTGGTTACAGAATGGATGTCTAGGGATTGGTTCCTTATATCTGGTAGGATCTCCGGTTTTGGGAGGAGAGAAAACCCTGCACAAGGGAAGGTACTTTTGACTTATGTTTCCCTGGAGATTTGTGAGTCTTATCTGTTGGAGAGCAGGCAGACATGCTGTAGAACTTCCTTCCCTTATGAAAACGTGATTCGCTTGCAAGCATATCAAATGCCAGCACTGCCCTCCTCCATAGCACACAGGGCCCTGACCTGGTGTAATTTCCGGCTGTGATCTGCCCCACTCCCCAAATTTTGTGCTGCCTCACCCAGACCCGCTTTCCCCATGACTGCACTAGAAATCTTTGCAATCTTTACCTTAGTTTCACCTTTGACATGGTTAGGGTTTCATGCTCCTGTAGTCCTACTGTTCCCTTATAAGGGAACATTTATAAATGAGCCCAAGCTAAGACTCGATCCTATGGGTTCTAAACATGGAAGGCATGGGGTCAATCAATGCCTGTATCGTTTGACTTCTTGGGATGGTCCTTAAGGTGGTAGTACTCCCCATTGAGCCTTATGACTGTAATTGGGTGATGCTGGACCTGGGTGCTTGGACCAGGGTGGAAGTAGGAAGCATATCTGAGAAATGACATACTTGGCAGACCTGCAGGCTGGGAGTGCAGCACACATGGCAGAGCCATTATGGGATGTGACTGGAAAAAGTCCTTTATTACCAGCTCATAGAAGTAGATTTTGACATTTGGGTTTTACTTACCAGTATGGACTAGTACTGACCCACTGGAGGAAATTGAGTGAAGAAGTGATCTGTCTAGAATTGGGCTTTGGAAGATGTATCGTGTGTGTGTGTGTGTGTGTGTGTGTGTGTGTGTGTGTATGTTGCTAAGTGAGGGAAGCCTGACAGCAAGAAGACATATTGGAGACCACTTCTGCAGTCCAGAGGAGTGGCGATGGCCTGGGAGCAGGCTGGCCGTGGGCCAGTGGAATGACAGGGCCAATGGGTGGTAAGTGGGGAGCAACAATCCCAGGTGCTTGGCAGAATAATTTGGGGTAGTGTGGAAGAGGAATCAGGTCAGCAATGTTGGAGGTGAAATGTTTTAACCTTAGATAATTTAAAGCATTAAGAGGGAGAGGGAGGTGAGACTCTTTGGAAATGACCTGTGGAAGAATAAGAACATGGGTCATATTCTTTGAGTCAGTGTCCATCTGGAAGCGCCCATTCTAATGCTTTAGGAGTGTGGAAGCTGGGTTGGGGTATCCCTGGTGAGAGAGCAGAAGGATGATACTTGGGGGTTGGCTGTGGGAACTGAGGACCAGAAGGAAACCCCAGAAAAAACAATCCTGATGCTAGACGTCTTGGATCTCTTTGGATTTTCATCCGTAAGAACTGGGAGTAGCTGGAGATTGGGTTTGTGGACTTATAATGACTCTTGTTTGTTGAGGCTATGAGAAGAAGATACTGTGTTGGTGAGAAAGCTCTGACCCTGGAACTAGGCAGATCTAATACCATGTCTACCACTGCTAGCTGTACAATATTGGATAATCTATTTAACCTTCAGTTTACTTATGAGTAAAATGGGATAACAACAGGACCTGCCTCATAGGCTCATATTTGCTGATCGCCTTTTGTACTAAGCACAGTGAGCTTACAGCAAGAATATGCAACACATCCCCTCCTTCAGGCTGCTTACCCCCTGGAGGACAGACAGAAAAGATGCAAACAAATAGAACAAATTGTGTGCTACAGAGACTGGACCAGAGAGGGTTATGAGCTCATGGGGAAGCCATCAAACCTAGATTGTGTGTGTTTATTGGGGGCTGGGAGAGCAATTTTTCTATTTCCTAGAGGGGATGTTGCAGATGAATGCTGAGGACTGAGTAGAAGTGGGTCTACGGTGTCTCAATCCTGGCTGTACGTAAGAATCACCCGGAGTTAGGGCTCTACCTGACCAATAAAATCAGACTCTCGATGAGGGTGGGGATGGAAAGGATGGGCCCAGGCATTGGTGTACTTTTACCGTATCCCTTTATGATTCCAATATGTAGCCAATGTGGAAGACAACTGAATTAATCAAGGGAAGAGTGGGGAAGAGAAAATGAATTCTACCAGAAAGAATTGCATGCGTGAAATCCCAGAAGGGCAAGAGGAAAAAATGATGCAGATGGATGGCGGAAGTCATTTTAGTATATTGTTTTACAAACTGCAGGTCATGATTTGCTAATGAGTCATGAAACCAATGTAGTACGTCACGAGCCACTTTAAAAAACAAAGAAAAGATGGAATTGAAAACATCAGGGCACATGGTCACTGATGTAAGTGTCACTGATGATGGAAACAAAAGTGAGAACGTGTACTGGGGCTCCTGCAAAATGAACCGCATGCTGCAGGCATGACCAAGGGTGTGTGAGAAATGCTTGTTTGGCTGCAGTGCAGAGAGTTGGAGGCTGTGGTGATGGGGCTGTGGAAGGTGCTCAAGTTCTGTGCCTAGGGCCATGGGGAGCCTTTCAAGGGTTTTAAATGGAGCAAGGAGGTGACCTGCACATTGCAGAGCGATTCCTCACTGCAGAGTGGTCAGAGCACCTTAGGAGGAGAGGTGCCCCTGAGATGATGGTCTCCATGAGAGCTGAGGTGGTTTGACAGGTAGCAACTTATGGAATGGGTCAAGGGAACATGTACACGCTGTACCAGGGCTGTTCTCTCACTTGCTCCTTTCTGTGACAGGTCCCTAACCAAGGCTCAACAGTCTCCCAATCATGGGGTCCTAATTCAGGACCTCAGCAGTGTTTTCCCTTGATGTTTCCAACTGGGGAGCTCAACATCAATTCAATGATTCAGGCAGAGGAAAGAGAAGCCTCTGGAATCTTTCTTTAAACTGAAGCACTATTTGGGCTTCCTGCTCCCCTAGATGCAAAAATAACAGAATAGATGTAACTAATGCTTTGAGAGAAAATTTCCCTTGAGCTGAAATCAAATGTTGAGCCCCGAAGGGGATGTTCAGAAAATTCTAGGCTGGAATACACTTCATCTTATATCATCTATATGGGTACTCTGCGGGCTTTCTCTGATTGAAGGGTTTGTGGGGCAATGATGGTGGTAGGGACTCAGGTTAAGGGCAGAAGCAGCAAAACTAGAGCCAAGCCTTCCTTCAGTTCCTCCTGGGTTAGGCATGGGGTAGAAAGGTGAGTGACAGGCAGCCTGCCCTTCGACACTCACAGGGATAACAAGTTCCAGCAGGATGTGGCCCCTCCTACCGCCCCCTCCCTCTACTGCAGCCATATTGGTCAGCTTGGTTTTTGTTTGTTTGTTGTTTGTTTTGGCAAACTTCCTACTGCCTTAGGGCTTTCATTCCTGATCTTCCCTCTGTGTGGAATACTCTTTCTTAGGTCTTCACAGAGGTCTCTGCTCCGAGGCCACCTTTCCTGTCGGTGTCCTTTCCTGACCATGGAGATCGCTTTTCTTCCCACATTTTAAAAATGATCTTACCTCGCTTTGCTTTTCTTGTGTTGCACTGTTCCTAACCTGGGGTGATTTGCTTCTTGGTTTTTGGTGGTCTCCTCTTCCTAGGGGACAATCTCCACAAGGTCAGGGACTGTGTCTATCCATGTCTACCTTGTTCACTGATGCGTTTCTCATGCAGGAGCAGTTGCAGGATATGTGACATCGCAGTGCCTGCTGAACAAGCCTTTCTTTAATGAATGAATGGTAGGTGCAGACATCTCTGCTGGACTGACTCATTCATTAGTAGTTCATTCAATCATGTGCCTGGTGTTCTTGTTGCTGTTGAAGGGGATTTAAGCACCTTGGTTCATGTCCTGCTTTTGTGGGACGTAATTAGCTACTTGAAGTGTGATGTTGTATTACTTTGTGCCTCATCTTCCCTGCGAGCTGAGACTTTATGCTCAGAGCACACACTACTTCCCTGGAAGCTTCCAGGTGGCCTTGGTTTGTCCTGTGGGAATGACAGTTGGGGTCCAGGCTCCTTCTGAGCTAATTATGGAAATTATTTCCAAACAGCCACTATGGTTATGGGGCAAATTCATGCAACTAGTTTCAGACTTGGGACTCAGTTGCACCCTGTTCTCTGCTATTAGAGCCTGTGTCTCAGTGTCTTTTCACGTGTTCTCAATGCCTCCCTCTGTGATGAGGCTGAGAATCTCTTCTTTATTTCTTTGTTACCTGCATCATTCATTCCTTCAGTCAGATTTGAGACTGGTGGGAGTCTCAGGTCAGAAGCTCAGAGTTATAACATGTCTCCTTTCTCCATAAATCTCAGTCCCCATCCTACCAGGCAAAGAGGAGCTCAGGCCCAGTTATTTTGGGGGCATTGCCTCACTTTGTATCCTTCGGGGAGTGCCAGGCACCAGGTCTCAGGTCCTGTCAAAGGCCTGGGAAGGCTCTGTCCTTTGGTCACTCAACTGTCCACATGGTCCTTTAGGCATCTGTGCCTGCTGTTCATTTGTCACACTTGGAGCTCCTGAGTCTAGTGTCCAGGTTGTCTACACTTGAGTCTAATTGCTTCCATTGAGTTCCTGTCGAGTGTGTGATAGACAAATAGGAGACACTGTGCCTGCCCTGAGATGCCAGCCTGTTTAGTTACAAGTTACAAGGATCTCATGTAAAAAAGATAAGTAATCATTCAAGGCATCAGAGGGCGGGGGATGGGGAGAGTGAGAGTGTGTCAGAAACACAAGGACTCCAGCAGTTGGGAGGAAAGTGGGAGGCAGCAGGGATAGATGGTGGAGTCCTCCTGGAGGACATGATGGTGAATCTGTTCCTGGACGGTGGGTTGATGTGAGAGTTCACTTTGGGGAGAAATTAATCCCTATTCCCATATAAAACCCAGCCATCCAACCCACAGCCATGAGTGAAGAGAATTGGCTGGAAGAGAGAACCAACTCGAATTACTGAACTGGGAAGGGCTTGAAAAAGTATGCTGGGCTATTTCTACATCAGTGTCTGGCCCCCTGCTGCCAGCCAGACCCGGCAAAGATGGGTTTGGGACGCTGCAGCCCACGGTTGGCATCGCCTCTCTTTCTAACAGCGTGTGACTTTGAAGTGTAACATAACAAGTTCACCTGTCACAGGCCTGCGCGGATCTGCAGCTGTCGCCCACAGCTCTGCTTCTCCTGCAAAGGGGCACATTAGAATCCAACCCCAGAGAAAATGGATTTGGAGTTCACTGAAGACGGCAGGTGCTTTTTATAGCCTTCATGGGTTCTGAGTGGTGCACAGAGCTGACAAAACACCTCTGAGGCAGTGGCTTCTCTGGACAGAGGGTTTTGAAAAGGATTCAATTCCACATAAATGATGGCATTTTGAATATATTTTTTCACATTCTATACCCCCCGTCTTCCTTTTTATTTTT